>QLPI01005316.1:0-22380 GCA_003314275.1 Chroogomphus rutilus | reverse complement strand
CGACCTTTCGACAACACCCCTCGGCAGTACCGAAGTCCGTCAGTATCCGGCGCTTGACAGTTGTGCACCCACTGCATGCCAAGGTCCTCCCCTATTGTGCGTGGTGGAGGAAAGATGTCGGCATGTGCTGGGCGCACCGAATGTTTGCATTGTGCACCTACCACATGCCAAGGTCCTTCCTCCACCATGCATGATGGGGCAACACCAGCACACCGCACGTCCTGAGTGTGGGGCAGTCAGGATGTGGGGTGTTCTGGTGTGCACCAGGTGGGGTGGGTGGTGGGGCGAAGAAGAGAGACATGGGACAGACGCAATGGTTGAACCAGTCACATGACCAGGTGGTTCCACATTTTTGAAATTTGCAGCATGGGAATGAGAGGGTGGGAATGGATTATATAAATGCTGACCAATTAGCTTATTTAAAAACACCCACAAGTGCCACAATTGAACTTTATACTATAGATGCCCCAAATATCCAGGAATCAGGTGTACCAGAGAATAGGACCAGACTCCATCCCTCATTCGATCCCAATCCCCAATGGCTGGATGACACCAAGTGGTATCCCAATAATACCTATCCTACTTCAACTTAAATGCGAGATGGCCTCGCTCTTCACTCAGATCTGGGGTAATCGTTTCTCGATTTTCAACTTAGTAATGTTTTGCTCATGTTCAAATAGGGGCTTCTATATGCATTTCCTACAACTTCCCATCAGTGCCACTTATGCCTTTACCTCCAAAGTTAACAATCAATGACGTACAAGCATGACTGACTGTGCACACTCAAGATGGCCTCCACTCAGCAGGTCTAATCCTCACCTCAATGGGCCTAGCCTTATATGAGCGGCCCTGTAATGGACATCAATGTGTTTCTGTCCTCCTGCCCATCCAACTCTTCATGTAGGCACAAGGTACAAGGACCGCCCGAGCCCTCTGGGGCAGCAGCAGCCGCTGGGCCACAATTGTATGGCTAGGGGAAGAGGGGCAGCTAGAGGGCTAGGGGTGAGGTGGTGGAAGGTAGTGGTACAGGGCAGGCGGGTCGTGTGTTTGTGGGAATGGAATTTTTGTATGCTACCCCGCACCCACTGTGAGGTTTGTGGTTATCCGCCCACCTGCCAGCCCTCAAATTCTCATTGGTACCATCATCATCTCTAACCTGTATATTCTCCATGGTTTGACCAGCAGTTATGCCTTGCGACTTGTACAACTCCTGGTTTAAACTCCTGGGTTCAAAATGATAAACTGGTCAAGGTTGTCCCATCGTCATCTGTCATCTTTTCAGCATAGTGACCATCACTTCTCCGGTGCGATTCACTCGTCCACTTGTACATTGAATGCTCGCCATCGTACTCGACCTCATTTTTTGTTTGCAGATTGAATGTATCTCTGGGATTTCACCAACCTCTGACAACATTGTGATATTCACCAACTCCAACATCCTCCTCAGAGGATAGTTTGGAGGCGGTGAGGAGAGAGGGAGTACTTGAGCATAAGATCTCTCAATGGTATCCTGGATATATTTCGAGTCCATATCGCCAGTGTCCTAGTTGCCAGCGCAACAAACTCACACACTTCATGCAGCACACAATACATTGCACGATTGAGTCAAACTGAACTGCTCTTACTTTGGCTGCTCAGTTCCATCCTCTACTCTCTCCTCTCTTATTAAGACTTTCCCTGTTGATGTTCCTTGGCTATGTAACAAAAGGAAAAGAAATGAATGAAATCATCAGCACAGGATTGACACCGGTTAACAGAGGAAGGACTTACCGCGCGAATGGCGTCGGCACCTTACCGGGGCCCGGATACGAAGGCATTATGCCATATTTGATTACGGATCATACCCAGAACCAAAGACATTGGAGACCAGAGAGGAACAGTGAGAGAGACAGCAAAGAGTCAGAGATATCGGGAGCAGGGGCAGAGATGAGACATAAAGTGAGAGGAAGAGAAGCCGAAGGAAATTTCATGAAGGTGATGGAGAGGAATGTCAGTGAAGGGATGGATGAGAAGAAACATGAGACTTACCCGTTGCCGATGAAGCATACAGATGTAAAGGCAGAAACCGATGACACGATCCGAAACATAGGCCCAGAAGCTTTTCCTGTGAGGCCCAAGCCGCCACCAACAATCAGCAATACGTCAATATGACCGATACAAGAAGAACCACGTACCAAATTTGAAGACCCGAAGAAGAAGCCGGACGAAGATCCTGCGCTTACCCAGGACGAGGCCACGCAGACCCAGAGTTGGGCTCCAGAAACCGATATGGAAGATTTACAGTTACCACCGACAGATCCATCGACGCGAGCCACGGCCGCGCAGACGATGCAAGCAGCGAGAGAGCTAAAAGTGGTTAGCGAGAGACCAGAAGAACGAGCGAGACGTGAGGGACCGCATAGCGAAGAGGGAGAGCCGTTGAGGCCACCGGTCGTATACCACATGCAGATCCAGGACACCGCGACGTCACCGATCGACCCATCAGCGCGGAACCAGGCGAAAGACACAAGGAGGGCGTTGGATACAGACCGGGCGAGCGTGCAAGACGACACGACGCACATCGAGAACGGGAGACCGCGGACCGTCGTGCAGAATCGAACGAACGAAGACGAGCCGCGTACCGCAGTGAACGAATCGGACGCGAGCGCACACATCGATGCGGCGTATGACGAGTACGAAGGACAGACGATGGGCGCATTGGCGCAAAGAAAATACGAGGCGATAAGGAATGAAAAGTCGGGGTTCACAGAAGGGGTGGAGAAAGGACTCAGCGAGAGTCTAAAAGAGGAGAAGGAGACCGCTTACCCGCTGCCAAACGATTCCACCATCGAGACAAGCCGCCGTACCGTCCACAAAGCCCGCGGAACCCGTTTTAACGTCCAGAGGGCCGGACGCGGCGCGTATCCACGTAGAGACCAAAGTTATCGATATCTTGAAGTCGTCGTACTGCCAGCCCAGCTGTAGCTTTAGCTCAGGATCGCCACCGCCATCGAACGAGACGATGGCGGATGACGCGGAACATCCGGTTAGGGATCGCGTGACCCTATGGAGACACAACGGCAATATTATTTTGCACAATATTCTCCCTATCGAATTACCTGCAAGAACGTGAGGTCAGCACACAGATGGTACACGCATACGGGGAACCAGGTCCGGACGAGTACGCCCACGGCGAACGACCGGCGCGACCGCATACACTCACCGACACACCGTTTACAACACATCCCTACTCGATCCACGCACAGCAACCCGCATCCCCACATTCCTATACAACCCACTACTCTATTCCATGCGTCGGACACAGAACGCGCTGACTCCGGGAGGTTTTCAAACCGCCGGACATGTATGAACACAAAAGGGGTTTTATTTTCACACAGAGATTGTATTTTAAGAAACCTCCGAGAGTAAATATAGAGAAAGTCTTCAGAGAGGGAGCAGATTTATTTTGAGATCTTTCAGACCCTACACACATTCAAGGGGTGCACATTATTCCATTTTCACTCCATCAATTTCAATTTTATCATCAAACACACTGGTTCCATTATATGCAAACATGTCCTGACACACATGTTTGACGGGGTGTGTTGGAACCAGCCGCTGCATTTTCATACATGTGTCACCCGCGCATTGTAGCTGCGTCACACGAATGGTCACATGCGCGTCGCTATTGACGCGTCAATACCGACGCGTCTCCGGGAAGGGACGTGCACAGTTGAATTTACTATATAATAAAGCACGTATTAGCACAATAAAATAACAAATTAATTACCCCCCAAATAATTACTCCCCTTAAATTCTTTGCCATCTATTTAGAATCAAGCTCACATTAAACAAGAGCACGTGAGTTTGGTTTGAGGCAGTTGTTGAGCCAGTCACATGACCTAGGGTCACCCTGATACCACCTTGGCTTTTGAGAACAAATATACCTAATGTCAACATTTATATTTTATGATTTCAACCTTTTTTCAAGCTTGAGAGTTGACCTTGAAAAAAGCAGAATCCAACCCCTGACCAGGGTTCCAGATTAGGCTAAACTCCGGAATTTTACTCGAGGTTGTTTTCAGCTCCGGCCTGAACGGTGGTGTAGAACTGACGAATCGCGCCCACAAGGACCACAGCTTTCCTTATATTCTTGACACTTGATTATATATTGTAGATATGTATGATTATAGATATTATCTTGATTCATTGATCTTAATCTTGATGATTCTCGGTTCTTGATAATGAATAATCATACAATATATAAGAATATATGAATGCAGTATAGATTTCAACATGCGGAGCTCAGTCGATGCCAAGAGATTGTAACAGGTATAAGTGGAACCTTTGGCTAAACTAAACTTCACCACACACCCCCCATCCCCTCCCCACTGCCCCAAACGTTTTGTTCAGCTTACTATGGTTGCTACCGTCAACGAAACACTTCCCCTCGCTACCAATGGTACTGCTTCCAGGAAAGAAGGAAAAAACCACCTCCTTGATGGCCCACTTTCTCTGAAAGCAAGTACGCGGTTCAGGCAGCTTCTGGCCAGACCTGGTATTGTGGTATGCAGGTTTTACTGATATAGCCACATCCGTGTTTGACATATTGGTTTACAGGCAGCACCTGGTATTTGCGACGGCATCAGTGCCCGCTGTGCACTAGAAGCTGGTTTCGAGGTTCTGTACCAAAGGTAAATGAGTCGTTCCATAACTTGAGGTTTGTCTCACTCAAGAATGCGTAGTGGTGCTGCTATGACTGCCTCGAGACTTGGCCAACCAGATTTGGCTATTGCAACACTCAATGACTTTGTGCAGGTACGAATACTCTCCTCTGAAAATCCTCTGAAAACTAAAGCAGTTGACGATGTCAAATCCATTAGAGCGCACAGATGGTCACTAGTCTCTCGCCGACAACACCGCTCATTGCGGATGCAGACACAGGGTGATGCCAAACATTTTACCAGACAGTGTACAACCTCCTCACCCTCTTCTTATTATCAGGTTCGGGGGTGCCGCTATGGTTGCCCGCACAGTCCAGCAGTACGAGAAGGCCGGCGTCGCAGCGCTTCACATCGAGGACCAAGTACAGACAAAGCGCTGCGGCCACCTCATGGGAAAGCAGTTGGTTCCTGTAGACGAGTTTCTCATGCGGATTCGGGCTGCAGTTGCAGCACGGGAAGACATTCCAGGTGGCTCCGACTTTGTCATCATTGCCCGCACAGATTCTGCACAGGTCCTCGGAATGGATGAGGCAATCCGCCGGTTAAAGCTTGCTGCGGATGCTGGCGCAGATGTGGCCTTCATTGAAGGTGTAAAATCGAAGGAACTGTTGGAGAAGACAGTGAAAGCCTTGGCACCTACCCCAGTAAGTAATGTTTGTAAACGATTGAAAGCGTGAGGCTTAATCATAGTTAATCGGATATTAGGTTCTCGTCAACGTTATTTCTGGTGGACTGACTCCATCCTTTACTGTCCAAGAAGCCGAGGAAATGGGTGCCAAAATCATTAGTGAGTTATTGGTAATGCTTCAGATGTTGTCCCAGGGGTCGAATAAAATTTGTAGTCTTCTCGCTTGTATCGGCTGTCGCCGCAGTACATGGGATCCGTGCCGCCATGGATTCATTGAAAAAAACTGGTACAGACTTTAATTCTTCTCAAGGGATGAATCCACGTCAATTTTTTGAGGTCATGTACGTTATTTGCCTTCTGTGTGAGACCTTGTAGTGATCACAGTGCTCTAGGGGATTGAATGATATCATCGAGTTTGATGCCAAGGTTGGCTCGAATGCGTTTGCCAGGGTTTGAGGAGCGTTCCTTTATTGATCCTCTTCTGTCATTTGTGTAGCGTGTGTAAAGAAAATTTTGTATTGAAATTTTTTTAATCAATTTATGAATATGTGGTGTGTAACAAGAGAAATCCTTCAGATCGTGGTTAGAACCTATAGAGCTCTACAGAAATATATGGTGGATCAAATGATACCTTTTCCTCTTTTGGCTAGCCGACGATCAACAGGATGTGTGGTACACGGTTGGTGGCTGAGGCTGCCTTTGGGGGATGTAATGGTGCAAGACTGGCTGACGGATTTTTAGAGAATTTTTTGATGCTGGAATTACTGCCATACAAGTTGCTCCTGTTTTCTCTGATTAGTAATAATTTCCAATATTAGGAATCCCCTATGCTGAGTACATGTCATGTGGTGTAGGGGATCTCTCTATTACAGGAAAAACTTGGTAACTAAATCATAAACACATTTAAATAGATTGAAGTACTAAAACAAGAGCCTCACAATTGTACAATTAATATTTGCTTAATTAGCATTTGTCTGTTACTTTGGCTTAATATGTTCAAATATCTCTCTGAGGCCCTTCTCAACCCTTCTTGTTGGAATATGAGATAAGTCCTTCCTCATGACATGCCCACATTCACTGCCATTGTTCTAACTATTGTTATTCATGGTTATTGTTTGTCAAGTAAATGTACCGAGATCCTGGTAATTTGGCAGTGTCGACCAAGCAGTCATCCTATGTCCACATACAAGTGTCCACGCCACATGCACATCACTTGGTACGCCGGTCTCGGCTCGGCACATCCACAACCCACATTCCTTGTCCTTACCCCTCACATACTCTATGCCATTCACCATCCATTAATCCCACCATGCCTACTCCTCATTCCTCGATCTGCCTCACCTTGGGACTTCCTGTCCTTGTTTTATCCTTGGCCGCAACCATTGTTTTATAGTCGGGCACTCCCTATTGTCCTATCCTTGGCCACATTTCTATTATTCTATTTTCATTGTTCTATTCCCGTTTACATTTCTTCATTCTAATTTTACTCATTGTGGACAATACCCACATGCTCTGCATACCTTATTGTCCCACATTCCTTATTCCACATGTCACTTCTTAAACCTATATAAGTAGGGCATGTATGTACATATTTCCTCATTCTGGGTATCAACTAGGCTTAGGCCGTTCTACCTTCTCCTCCTCTGTTAAGTCCTCTACTCGGGCCAGCATCATTGGCATCCTCCCGAGTATCCTGTCTGTTGCAAATCAGTGGCACGCATGGAGAGTAGGGCACAACGCACAAGTACGTTGAAGCCAAAGCCACTACTTCCGGCCTGCAGGACTTGGCTGTCATCTGCCCGACCCCTTGGCATTACCAAAGCCTGACATTACCTAACCTTGACAGCTTGACAGAATTCCCAAAGCCTGACATTGTTTAGCTATAGTACAGTGACTCACAAAACCAGTCCAATGTTTGGCACTTTTCACTTGCTCTGAATTTTACAAACCAAATAAAAATCTATAAAATCTGAGAATATTATCACACATACCCCTGCATATCAGCTTCCAATTGGTCTCCACAAGTTTATGTAATAATCTTTATTGGTTGAGATATTGCAATTTCTTGACAGTGACTCATTGGACCAGTTTTGTTGCTCTTGTCTAGATGATCAAAAACTCATTATAATTAATATTTGGTACATCCCCCCTGTGCCTTCAGCACAGCTAAAACCCTCCTAGGCATACTCTCAATCAATCCCTGACACACTGAAGGCTCTATCTTGTCCCAAACTTCCTGTATCCTCTCCCAAAGCTCTATCATCCCTCCTGGTGGCTGATTGTACTCTCCAAGCTTCCTCTTCAGATGACTCTGTCAAGTGCACGTACTGAGTATCTGGTATTTCGGCAGTGACAACCAAGTAAATCACACTACACCTATGCCCCGTGTCCAAACCACATGCCAGTCACTTGGTACACCGGTTTCGGCTCGACTCATCCACCATCCACATTCCTTATCCTCACCCCTCATTCACCTTACCTCAATCACCATCCATTAATCCTGTCACGACCACTCCTCATTCCTCAATCTGCCTCACCTCGGGACTTCCTGTCCTTGTATTATCCTCGGCCATGGCTACATTGTTTTATAGTCAGTCGCTTCCTATTGTCCTATCCCTGGCCACATTTCTATTATTCTATCTTTTATTATTCTATCCCCGTTTCCATTCCTTCATTCTAATTTTACTCATTGTGGACAATAACCACATGTTCTGCATACCTTGTTGTCTCACATTCCTTATTCCACATGTCGCTCCTTAAACCTATATAAGTAGGGCATGCATGTACATATTTCCTCATTCTGGGTATCGACTAGGCTTAGGCCCTTCTACCTTCTTCTCCTCTGTTAAGTCCTCTACTCGGGCTGGCACCATTGGCATCCTCCCGAGTATCCATCTGTTGCAAATTGGTGGCATGCATGGCAAGTAGGGCACAACGCATGAGTACATTGAAGCCAATGCCACTACTCCTGGCCTGCAGGACTTGGCCATTGTCCCATCTGACATCTCGGCAGTCCCGAAGTACATCAGTACCCGCAGCTTGACAGACTCCACAGATGCTCAATTGAATTAAGATCTGGAGACTGTGCTGGCCATGTGTTAGGGTTCGGTAAAGCCAAGGAGTCGGTTAAGTCCTGCAGACCGTTCGGAGTGGCTAGGCTTCAACATGCTCATGCATTGCGCCCTGCTGTTCCATGCATGCCACTGATTTGGACAGGAGTCACGCTTGTGAGGGTGCCGAGGGCGTCGGCTTGGAGTGGAGGACTTGAACAAGGGAAAAGAGGATGAGAGGGTCTGAACCAAGTTGATATTCTGAGTGAGGAACTATCTACATACATGCACTACTTATATGGGTTAAGAAGAAAGATGTGGAACAGGGTGGCGTAGGGAATGGAGAACAATAAGGTATGAAAAACCATGTGGAGGTATTGTTCAGTGATCAAGAATAGAATAAAGAATGTAGGCAAGAATAGAATAATAGAGTATGGCTGAGAATAAAATAACGAAGGAGTGGATGAGAATAGAACAATGGGATGGCCGAAAATAGAACAATAAGGCCGTGACAGAAATAATAAGTGGATATCAAGTGTCCCGGGGGAGGACGGGTAAGGGAATGGACGTGAAATAAGAGAATAGTGTGAGGTGGAAGGGATAGGTGGGAGAGATGGTTTATATGATGTGCCGGATGTACCGAGCCGAGACCGTGTGGTAGTGAGGATATCATGGGTAAAGGTCGGTCGGTTGGTTGGTAGTACTGAGTGAGTCGGAGCTCAATATCGTGGGCTTGACAGTATCCCCCCCTTAGCGGCTGAACCCATGAAGCCGGTGGGTGGAGAGACAGCAAAAGCAAGAGGCCAAGGTCGAGGCGAAGAGAAGGGAGGATAAGGTTTCTGAGCGTGAGGGTACTTTTCCAGATGGTGGAAAGGATAAGGGGAAGGATTTTTGACTGAAAGGAATAAGGGCATGTGATTATTCCGAGATTTTTTTGGCAGATCCAGTTGATAAACTGAAGGGACAGGAAGTGAATGAAGAGGAATTCGGGAGACGGGCATCTTCCGGAGGGGAGATTTTGTGATTTGAAGTGCTTCTAGCTGGTTGCCACCCCCCCCTTTTTAGGTAGACGTCCCACCATCTATTAAAATGTCGGCCTCTAGCCGAGAAGAAAGAAGAGCAGTAAGAGCATATAATGCTCATGTATGGAGCAAATGAACAAGAACAGATGGGGACGGACGGAAGAGACCTTGGCCGAACGTGCCGAATGGCGCCGTTGACCGAGAGGTCCCAGCTAAAAACATGCCAGCTGTTCTGTTATACAAGCATTCATGAGGCAGTTGCATTGACTAGGGCTATTGGCAGAGCTCCCAGCGACGGAACAGGATCCTGGGTGAGGCTTTTGGAGCAGTGGCAAGTGCCGACTGGACCGAGGCCATCGGATGCACCTAAAAACACTAGTGGCTTGATGGATCGTAATACTGCCCAGTACCCTGTTAATCAATAGATTATAGCAGGTGAGTGAGTTGTGACTGAATATTGCCGACCAATGGATCTAGTGACATGACTGACAGATGGGTGGACTGGGATTGTCCAGACGGAAGATCTAGTAGACATGTCTATATATTCAGTGATGACTGAATTAGCAGTACTGGATCGAGAACTCTAGGGAGGATAAATAAAATGGGTAACTATGAATGGATGCTGATACAATCAAGCATGCAACATGGGTTGCCAAGAACATTCGGCACCCCAATCAGATGATGGAGAATTAAAAGAGAATATGGGGACATATGAGCATTGATCTAAACCTCACTACTAGCATCCGCCGAGTCAACGCAATTCTCGGTGTGCTCAGAGGCTAACAGGTGACAGACTAGTCCTCAGTCGCCGTTGCTCAGTCCTCAGCATTGACGTCCGAGGCATCAGATGCCTGTGAGATGGAGTCGGAAGTGGTAGTTGCACGGGCTTTGGTTGCCTTGGGGCATTCGGCCACTTTGTGATTACTGGCGGCACAGAGGAGACACAGGTTGTGGTCCATGCGTCTTTGTCGTTCATTTGGGAGAAGCTTGCCATCTTTGCCAAGGGTTTTAGTGTACTTGGGTGGGTTGGGCGGAGGCGTTTTCCCGTCCTTGTTCTTAGACGTGTCCTTGCTGCTGTTATCATTACTGGTATTTTGCTGGCGGTTGTCCGAGGTGGATCGGTTGCCAGGCTTGTCCGATTTCATATCTTTCTTCAGCTCGTTACTGCCTTCCATAGACTGTTCAGCCTTTCTTTCCCAGTACCTCATGTCAATCCTTTGAACACGATTGCAGAGTTCATCAAGTGTATGGGGTTTGTCAAAGTGGATAAGGCCGTCTTTGATGCGTTTCGGCAGTGCTGTATATGCCTTGCGGAGGAGAGCGTTGTCATTGTAGTCGACAAATGCCACGAGCCGGTAAAATTCCACAAAAAACCTAGTGGCTTTGTGGTTGTCCTGCATGGTTAGCTTTTCGAGAGCCATCTTGGCATCGGCTCTTTCGTCCCAAGAGCCGAAATTGATCTGTAACTCATCAATAAAAAGCTCCAAATTGCTGGTCCAACGGGGTTCCATATTGGGGTTACCCATCAGATAGGGCTCAAAACATTCCAGAGCCATTCCTTTCAGGTAGGAGACCATGTAATTGACTTTTTGCCTATCGTCGGGGAACAAGTTAGGCCGGGTGCAGAAGTTCATTCTGCAAAGGAAGATAAAACCCTTTAACTTCTTTGGGTCGGTCCCATTGAAGGGTCCTGGTTCTCAAATTCTGGCGGCTTGTCCGTCCTGTCGGTGATTGCGGGTGGTTCTGCCGAGTTCAAGAATAGCATTCAGAAGGTCGTGATTGTTGGCCGGGTTTATGGGGGCCCTGGCCCTAGGAGGTGGCCCGGCTTGCGGAGCCTGCCTGTCCTGTGGGGCTGGTCTGGCTTGGGGAGCTTGCCTGGCCGGCGGTGGTACAGCCGCAGGCGGAGGGGGTGCAGCCACGGGTTGATGGGGTGCGACCGCAGGTTGAGGGGGCATGGCTACTGGAGTGCAAGGGGCTTCAGGCACATCTGCCTGCTGGTGGTGCTGAGGCTGTTCCTCGGTTTCGGCATCTGTGTCATAGTGTACCGAACCGGGTTCGTCCTCTGCCGGATGGGGTTCTTGATCGTTATTGTCATAGTCTGTGTACTCGATGTCGTCATCGACTACCTCTTCGATGCGGGGTTCTTGCTCGAAGGGGGAGGCAAGGTGCCGCAGTTCGACTGTTGGCGAGGTGTAACCGATCAGAAGGGGCGGGGTGCCGGAGGCTTCACGCTCCCTTTGTTGATTTACTGTGGGGGTGAGCCGATGGTCATCCATGCGGGCTGTTGAACTAGTACATGGGGGCATAATCGTAAGAACTGAGGTGGCACGGAAAGCAGTGTGACTCAGAATATACTGTTAGGGTTTGGTAAAGCTGAGGAGTCGGTCAAGTCCTGCAGACCGTTCGGGGTGGCTAGGCTTCAACGTGCTCATGCATTGCTCTCTGCTGTTCTGCGCGTGCCACTGATTTGGACAGGAGTGACGCTTGTGAGGGTGCCGAGGGCGTCGGCTTGGAGTGGAGGACTTGAACAAGGGAAAAGAGGACGAGAGGGTCTGAACCAAGTTGATATTCTGAGTGAGGAACTATCTACATACATGCGCTACTTATATGGGTTAAGAAGCAAGATGTGGAACAGGGTGGCATAGGGAATGGAGAACAATAAGGTATGAAAAACCATGTGGAGGTATTGTTCAGTGATCAAGAATAGAATAAAGAATGTAGGCGAGAATAGAATAATAGAGTATGGCTGAGAATAAAATAACGAAGGAGTGGATGAGAATAGAACAATGGGACGGCCGAAAATAGAACAACAAGGCCGTGACAGAAATAATAAGTGGATATCAAGTGTCCCGGGGGAGGACGGGTAAGGGAATGGACGTGAAATAAGAGAATAGTATGAGGTGGAAGGGATAGGTGGGAGAGATGGTTTATACGATGTGGCAGATGTACTGAGCCGAGACCGCGTGGTAGTGAGGATATAATGGGTAAAGGTCGGTTGGTCGGTTGGTAGTACCGAGTGAGTTGGAGCTCAATATCGTGGGCTTGACAAGAGCCCCATTTACATATAATTCTTTATTGTCTGTAGAGCAAGCCATGCAAAAGCAGAATGTTTTCATCATACTATTAGTACATACAAGGTAGGTGGTCTGACTACATTCAAACTATAGATCTAATTTATTGTCTCTATCCTCTTGTGAATGTGTTATGATTCTACCTTTCTTATCCTATGTTTGGAGTGATATTCAATATTAAGAAGTAACTTAAATTTCATTTATTCTTGGATTTTAGGACTGCATGGATTTCTAGGTATCCATGCACTATCTTCTATTGTTGAATGCAGTAGAATAAAAGAATGACAGAAAAAAACACAGACACAGACACAGATGGAGGATGTAGTTGTTGAGACAAGCCTTGTAGTTACATGTAAACACCTATAGAACCAAAGCATCCACAACAGTATGTAAACCAAGACTCCCACCAGATGGGAATGTGAAACAGAACAAAATCTCTTACCAAATAAATAGAACAAAACAGCTCCCACTAAATCTGATGATCAGATATGCATAACAAACTTGAGCAAAGGGGTGCATGAAGGATTTGAAAGATGAAGGCTGACTGGTGAATGAAGTGCTAAATGATATTTGAGACATCTGAACTGTATCAGCAGCTTCTGAGACAAAATGAGCTTGTGCCTGATGTGTTGGACCTGTCATAACTTAATCTTTGACATGCTGAGGCATGTTATGAATGCATTGTGCAGTAATGTAACTTCAATGACTGCAGTGGTGACAATGGCCTTTATTAGTTGGATTGTACCAATGATAACCTTTTTTATCTTCACAGAAACTGTGATGAGATGAGGAACCTGAAACATGACTGCTAATAGAATTCATAGTTGATGAGAAAGAGGACAGTGGTGATGATAGTGGTGATTAAATTCCAATTGATGAATCTAGCAAATTGTTATTGGACGACACATTGGAGATAGACGAAGATGAACTGAAGTTATTGAGAGTTCCCTTCCCAGATTCCATTCCACCACCTTCCATTTCAGACGTTAGTCACATCTCTGGTCTCACCGTCAAGATGTCTACTTTGGAGACGAACCTGTCTCGTTTAATAACATTTCCGGCATGGAGATTGAAGCATTCCCTTCACCTACGTTGTCGGGATTGGTTGGCATCAAGGTGATAGGACCAGAAGGAACTAGCAATATTTTGGAGTATACACAGCTGATCGTTGCGACGATCGATAAACTCACTCCAGCCCGTGGTCCCACGTTGGGGTGGAAATGTTGTCGTGATCACCGGCCACCATCTCGAGAGTACTATAGATGTCATATTTGGAGAACTTCCGGTCGTCGCATTCGAGATCATCTCCGATACCCGAATCGACGCCACTGCACCGGGAGGGTTTCCGGTCTCTCGGCACCTCGAAGTGACCCTTCAGACACCTTACGAGGTAGGGAAGGCCATAGATATACATATATTTATAGTCATGACGTTATACCTGTGGATCCACAGTATGACGCAGCCATCATTACTTGGCAGAGGAGAATTGGTAGAGATCCAAAGGACTGGCGTGCTCGTCACGAGCTTGCGGAGGTTTTCAACAGGAAACAAGACTTCTCAGCGCTAATTGATGTACTGAAGGAAGCAAAAGAAGTAGACCCGATAAACACGACCGCTCACGACAATCTTGCAAAAGCTCACATGTCGACTCGAAATTCGAAGCGGCCATAGATGCATATATGCATGGAAGTCTGCTCTCCGCGCAGAAGCTGATGAAAAAAACATGTTTTAATGAGTCTAGCGAACGCCTACGACAAAATAGGTGATAGCGCGGCGTCGGCTGATATGATAAATGAGGCGGAAAGGATATGGCCTCCCAATGAATTGGAGAGAAACAGCTGCAAGAGCTGCTTTCAATGTCACCATTTTCATGAGAAGGCTCACAACCATGATATGTGTATAGTATCACAATTGTAACATATGGTTTACTGATCATTTTGACACATGGACAACCGTCATTGTTCAACTGACTAGAGCTAAGACTGATGAATTGTGTAATCTCTCGTCCTTTATGTTGTCAAAGTGTTATGCTTGTGGTCTTGTATATGTTGACCCTTTGTCTGAGTTCCCAAATTTTCTGTGGATATTTTCTCTGTCTCCACTTCATGATATAAGCTGGGTCGCTTCTAGATTTGGTTTTGTTCAACATTAACCCTTTTTCAAGTATACACAACATCAAGGGCTTACTACCACCTTCCATTCCCTGTGTATTCGGTGTATTTACAAGGTGGAAGTTGTAGCAAGCTAGACAGGCTTCTCAGTTGTGTAAGTGAGATTGCCACTCAGATTCAACTCTACCTAGACAGGCTGCTATAGTACAAGTGCAACTAAGCATTTGTATGATAGTGTATATGGAGCGTAAGTCTTACCTCAGTCAAGGAAATTGATGTGGAGGAATAAAGCACGCCATACGCGGAGCGTGTGCGGACATAGGTGGAGAACATGTTACGCGTCCATACTTCTAGACCCAAGTACTGACATATTCCAACAGAAATGTTGTGAGGGGGAGACCTCAACGTGACGTAGGACTTTGGGAGTTTGGTACCAGTCTGGAGAGGCCGAGGTACTGGTATCTGGTGACCTCAACGTGTACCTTAGTTCGGACCCGGGATGCAACTGCATGATCTTCTTCTGTCAGTTGTCCGTTGACAACCAATGTTAGAGCGTCTGTGTGTTATACTTCATCAACCCCTTAAATCAAAGTGACTCAGTTCATCCGAATCTCTTTTGCTCCGTTTCCCATCGATCTTCTAACAGTCCGCGATAGAAGAAGTCGTTCCCTTCATTCTGAGATGGCAAGGCCGCATTTCGACGTCCAGTCTCACTTTCCGTGCGCCTTTGAGTGTACCTCTGGTGAATTATTATTCGGTCAACTGCAGTGTATTCTGGAAGGCATGGAATCCAGCCTACACGATGGAATGTACGTTTATCGTTTGGTATAGTTTATCTGTGCACCTTTTGACTCAGAAGTTCCGAAAGGCATGGACCATCACTTTGTCCGCCGGGCGGAACGATTTTACAACATGATTTTAGATATCGGGCAGCCGCCAGAGCTGGACGATGGGAGGTATCTCGAGTCTATTTTGCTCAACAGGACCTGTCGGATGACGAGGACGGATCAAATGAAAAGGACAAATTGGACGACGAGGATCGATCGGATAGCCATCACTTCACTCGGGATCGCAGGTTGATTGGCTACGTTGTTCACCATGCAGACGTCTCTCCCATCGAATATTTATGTCGTGCCTCAAAAGTTGGTATATCCCTTAGGAACACTCACAGGGACAAGGGCATCGTATATGTCAATCGTTATGATTGGGTGGGTAATGCTTTGATGTCTCTTCCTTTGACAGCAGATTCATAGATTTTTACCTTACCAGTCTTGGAACCATGGAAAGCGATCCACGATTAATGTTGCACTTGGTCCTAGTCGTCCATACACAGGCCAACAGGTACACGATCTGATGGGGGGCCGGCTGATTGTAATTGATGCATTTCATGCACAAACGTTCATCGATACAACTCGAAAGTGAGCGAATTTCACTTCCAGCTACTGTTACTTAGAAGTGATTTCCGTTACAGTTTCTATCTCGAGAAGAAGAAGTTTTATTCATTAAGTGCTCTCTCCAGCGATGTGGCGTATGGGATACATCTTGACTGTGCCGAAAACGACTATTTTGAGTATGAACTTGGTTGGCTGGGCTTCAGTGGTCGGAAACATGCACAATTTTTCGAGAGTGACGAGTTGGTTGCAATTATCTATGACCCTTCGTACCATGGTCTTTCCGATCTGGAGCTTAACGAGGCGCTTCTAGTAGAGAGTGTTGTTGCAAGAACAGGCAGACAGGTAGCCGAAGATAACCAGGACGATGACGATGGGAGTGAGGATGATATTGTGGATGACAGCAGTGAATCCAGCGAAACTTTATCCAATGATGACACGATGGATATAGACGAGGAGGAACTGACGTCACTGAAGCTCCCCGAAGGTCCCGATTCCATGCCACCACCTACCGTTTCAGACGTTAGTCACGTTTCAGGCCTTACAATCAAGATATTAGGATCAACACTTAGTCTAGCTACAGCTGTGTTCTTCGGAGATGAACATGTCTCATGCAAACATATTTCCAATACAGAGATTGAATCTTACGCTCCACCCGGGTTGATGGGATTGATTGCCGTCAAAGTATTGGGACCAGGGGGTACCAGCAACATTTTCGAGTACACGCATCCCAAAGTTGCTACGATTAATAACCTCACTCCAAACCAAGGTCCGCTTTGGGGTGGGAATGTCGTCCTGATCTCTGGCCACCACCTTGAGAAGACCACGGATGTTGTGTTTGGAGATATTCCCGCTCTCGCGTTCGAAATCATCTCTGATACTCAAATCAATGTCACGGCACCAGCAGCCAAATCTCGGGGATACAGTTGCCTTGAAGTAATTCTTCACTCTTCCTACGAGGTAGGAACGAACCATACCTACACATATCTACAAAATTCCAAAGCTATACCTGCAGACGTCAACTACGATGCAGGCATCACCACCTGGCAGCGTGCACTCAACAGAGATCCATTAGACTGGGGCGCTCGTTGCGAGCTTGCGGAGTACTACGGCATGAAAAAGGACTTCATAGAGCTAGTTGCTCTTTGGAGGGAAGCAATACAAGTAGACCCAAAGGACACGATTGCTCATGACAAGCTCGCCAAAGCGTACATGTCGGCTGGAAACTTCGAAGCGGCCATTGATGCATGGAAGACTGCTATTCAAGCAGGAGCTGATGAAGAGCATATTTTCCTTGGGCTAGCGAATGCTTATGACAAGATCGGTGATGAGGAGGAATCGGTAAATATGAAAAATGAAACAGCAAGGATGTGGCCACCCAATGAATGGGACTGAAATGGATGACAAAAATTCATCATCATCATATTTATCAAGAAGCTCACTGTTGTAAGATATGTATGGTATGAAAGATAATGTAAATATGTATTGGTGTGCTGTTCAATGGTGTTGTGACCAGCGGATCATCAAGCATTTCATGATATTGTTGAGTGCAGTAGAGTAGAGAAGTAGTGAAAAAAGAGAGAGAGAAACACAGACACAGACACAGACACAGACACAGACCTTAACACAGATGAAGGATGTGGTTGCTAAGACAAGCCTTGTACAGTACAGGACAAGCAAACTCAACTAGGGAAATGCATGGGTCAGGCCAACCCGCATGGGTCACCAGGTCAGGTGTCCTTGGGTGTGGGTGCGGGTCAAGCCGCGAGCACCCGTGACCCAGGCCCAACCTGGGGCGTCAACTCCGACATGAACGCAACTTGTGCATACGCGCCTGCACCGACACGAATGCAATGAAAGTGCCGTATGCGCACGTGACACCACGAATGCAACGAATGCGCCATACGTGCCATATGCACCATACGTGTCGTACGCACCGTACATGCCATACGTGTCATACGCGTTGTATGCACCGTACGCGCCGTATGTGTCGTACATGTCGTACATGTCATACACGCTGTATGCGCTGTATGCACCACACGCATCGTATGCATCGTATGCATCATACGCGCCGTATGCGCTGCATGCACCGTATGCGCCATACGTGCCACACATGCCATACGCGTCGTATGCGTCATACATGCCATATGTGCCATAGGCGCCACACGCGTGCGGGTGTGGCACACACCCGACACCCATCGACCCATGAGAAAAAACCCATGGGTTGATGGGTTTGGGTTTCCCATGGGTCGGGTGCAGGTCACCCACATTTGACCTGTGGGTGACCCGTGCCATTCCCTAAACTCAACCAATTTGGTTTTGAGTGATCAGGAATTTTTTGTGCCAAACTAATGTTATATTCAGAATCAGAATGTCAAAATATGTCCAAAAAACATGTTCCAAAGTTTTTCCAATGAATTTTTAATGTGGCCAAATTTTTGGGCCTTTTCAGCACAATTTTTCACCCCAAATCTCATTGTCATGACATAAATTTTAGTTAAGTATGGCTTCAATTGACATCATAGCTTGTTCAGTAACTACGCAATCCTTGGTTTGCTTTCTAACAGCCCAAGCAGCTGCATTCCCAGTAAGTCCATTGCGATATGCAGCTGTAAATCTCCAAGAACAATTTCTAAACTGCCATATCACATCAGCTAGGCATGCATCAAGGTATTCTTTTGCCACTGTCTTTGCATCCTCAAATGTCTTCTTTGGAATTTCTCGATAATGGAATTTTGCCCATCCCCAGTACTATTGTCATATTTTAGTTTCATAAAATAATGCAAGAAAGTAATAAAATAAATACTTGCCATTTCAATAGGGTTCATCTCACAATGAAATTTAGGCAAGAAGATACATTCATGCCCTGCATTGTGAATAAGTGCCTCCAGTTGAGAAATTTGATTTGCAAAATCATCTTGGTGACTGAGGATGTGAGCCATACAGCAGTTTGTGTTGTCAGCTGGGCAAACAGGTTTGCACTTTGCTTTTTTGCCTTGAACATTGAAACCCCTTTCTTCAAGAACTGTTTTGATTCCCTTTGGTTTCCCATTTACTGTGGTCATTTTTTGTACCTGGCCTCGGAATAAAGGGTTTGGATTAGATTGGGGAATTATGGTATCTTTCTGTTTGCGTTGCTTGCCTCCATCAGATTTATTCATCTCAAAGGCTTTGAGAGCATCTGGGGAAAGAGATCCATGAGCAGAAGACTGATCATAAACAAATAATGCAATGCACCCAGGAAACTGCTTTTCAAAAACAGCAATTGGATGCAAAATCTGGGCCAATAATTGTTCTGCATCCTACCATGCATCACCATTTGATCCAGGGTAAATAATTATGTGTGCTTCATCAAGAATTTTGACTTCCTTATCAGTGTAGACAAGGTGACCAGTTTTAGGATTGATATATTCTGATACATGTACAAGTCAGCCTCTTCCTTTTTTTTTTTGCAGAACTGTCTGGCCTAGCTTAAGCCTGAAAATATTGATTTATATGATTTGTAAAAATTTATTTCATATAATTATAGTAAACCATACCAAGCTGATGACTTGTATTCATTTGCATGGAAACAAGACTCATCTTAAAAGTTAGGAATGATTTTTTCTTGCCATCCTGTCATGTTGGAGGAATTCTTGTAAAATTTCCTTCCTCATCCTGGACTCACTTGGCCATTCTTTTCTGGTACTTCTCCATCAGTGGAAAAAATATGTTCTTGTGGTACTCAACCACATCAGTGCATTCATGGCCATCCATATATACCCCCTTTTTAAGAGCCTTGTGGTGCCACCCTAGCTTAATTAATCAATGACGTGAAGTGCAAAGACCAATTGGATTTTTTGCAGTGATTGAGAGGCTAGGAAGAATTACTGTGTTAAGTGTGTTTTGAAATGCTTTTGGAGTGACCTGCCCAGCAGTTTGGGAAGAAAGCCATTGCCATGCAAAAATCTGTAGCCGCTTATCAGAAAGAAGTGACCTTATATGAATACCACCATACTTTTCTTTAGGAAGCCATTCAAATATTTGATAGTGCCGAGCAAGAACACAATTTTTTTGAGCAAAGTGAGATCCAGCTCCTTCATGCCATTGTTGAGCAATTTGTTTACTTGCCTCCATTATTCCCAATCCTTTAATCTGTAATGTTGCAAAATTTCTGAGAACTAGTAGTTTATTGGTATCGGATAGGGTGAGCATCTGGTGCTTTTTTGTTAAGTCTTTCTTGATCTGATCTTGCAAAAACTCCCATGAGTTAATCTCCAGTCTACCTGCAACAGCCTCATCAATATTATCTTCTAAATCAGCTTGTGTATATAGGCCCAATTCTAAATCCTGTTCATCGTCAGGTGGAATTGTGACCTCAGCACTTTCTTGTCAGATTTGGGTGTTTGTCAGGCCTCGGTACTACCGATGGTACTGTCGGAACTGGCCAAGTCCTGCAGGCCGGTCAGGGTGGCTTGGCTTCAATGTACTTGTGCGTTGCGCCCTGCCTCCTGTGTGTGCCACTAACTTGTAACGAGAACAGATACTCAGGCAAGTGCCGAGGACGTTGGCCTGAGTAAGGACTTCTGAACAGAAGGAGGAGAGTAGGGAGGCGTAAGCCTAGTTGATACTCAGACTGAGGAACTATGTACACGTATCAACTACTTATATAGGCTGAGGGGCAGAATGTGGAATAAGGGTGGCATAAGACATGGAAAAAAGAATAAGGTATGAAGACCATGTGGAGGTATAGTCTACAACGATTATAATAGAATAATGAGAGGGTAAGACAATGAAATATAAGCGGTGGGATTGTGGGAAAGAAATAGAACAATAAGGAATGGCCAAGAATAAAACAATAGGGCCGTGAAGGAGTGGCAGGGAATAGTGATCGTCCCATGGGTAAACGAGTGAGGGGGAAGGAAGGGAGTGTAGAAATAATAAAGAATAGGGTTTGGGGGAAAGGATAATGAACCGAGTGATGAACCGGGTGTACCGAACCGAAACCGTACGTCATGGAATGATGTGAGTGAGGGTCGGTTGGTCGGTACTGCCGAGTAAGTTAAAGCTCGATGTATGGTCGTGACAGTATCCCCCCCTTAGCGGCTGAACCCATGAGGCCGATAGGCAGTATGAGGTTCGCGGGTAAGAGTGAGGGCCGGGGGAGAAGACTGTACTGGAGGGGGCCATGTAATGAGATGAGTGGTGAGGCCCCCTGGATGGAATGGTGTTTTATCGTGCTTTTGGCAGCCTATTATGACGGCAGGCTTGTTTTCGGCATTCGGTGGGTTGGTTTGGTCGATCCCGACGTAGGGTAATGACCCGGTGCGAGTGGTTAGGCAGGGCCGACGAATGGATGGCCGGGAACATGGTCCGGCCCGGTCCTCAAGAAGGTTCGTGTGAGGGTGAAGTAGGATGGGGGAAAAATGGGATAGGAGAGAAAAAAAGGAGTATGTTTCGGAAAAGAAAAAAAAAAAAGGTGAAAGGAAAAAAATAGTAGATGAAGAAAAGAAGGGAAATGGTGGGGAAAAAGGAGGGATGATGGGGGTTTTTTAGTCGGGCTCTAAAGGCCACGGGCCTGGTTTATCGGGATAGGCAAGGTGGAATTCTGCTACGATCTCGGGAGCGTGATCGAGTTCGGTTGCTACTAACCAGGATGTTTCATCTTCAGTGCCTTCGTAACCAGTCCAGCGGACAAGGTAGAGCAGGGGGCAGGGCCTGCGTCTTTTGTCGGTCTTTGAGTCAAGGATCGCAGCAATTTCATACTCGATTTCTCCGTCAATTTCGACAGGGGGAGGTGGAGGTTGAACGCGATCGGGTATGGTATTGGGGGTAGAAGGTTCGAGCATTGAAACATGGAAGACCGGGTGTACTGCCCGCATAGAGTTGGGTAAACGGAGGGTATAGGAATGGGTGCCGACACGTGCTATTACTTCGAAGGGGCCGAGATACTTCTCCGCTAGTTTTTTGGAGGGGAGGGTGGTTCGGAAGAATTGGGCTTTGACGAATACTGAAGTTCCGACCGGAAACTCGGGGGAGGCGAGTCTGCGGGAGTCTGCCGACACTTGATATCGTGATTGGGCCTGACTGATTTGTTTTTTCAGGGCTCCATGGAGCTGATCAAGATCTACGGCAAATTCGCGTGCTCGAGAGGAAGCGAGGTCGCGCTCGGGGTGTACGGTGAGGTTCGGGTGATGTCCCTTATTGGCAAAGAAGGGAGAGATGCCCGTGGTGGCGTTTGGAGTGTTATTGTATGCAAATTCGGCTAGCGGCAACAGTTCGGACCAATTGTCCTGTTGGTAATTGCAGTAGACTCAAAGGTACTGTTCCAGCGTCTGGTTTACTCGTTCGGTTTGGCCGTCGGCTTCTGGATGGTAGCCTGAGGTGAAGTGTAGGCGCATGTCGAGAGCTTTTCCGAGAGACCT
>QLPI01005312.1:14920-33314 GCA_003314275.1 Chroogomphus rutilus | reverse complement strand
CTGAGACGCGAACATCACGTGATCCTGTTTGGCATTTGTGAACAAGGTTCGTGCACGGCCCTGTATTACGTAAAGTACAATATTTCTATTATTGTCTCGTGTCATCAGCACTCATTTCCTGCTTAATTCCTACGGTCAGTTTATTATTCAAACAATTTTACTGATTGTGACGAGTTTCTCAAAAAGCGAAATTCTTGGTGTGGATCCCCTATTCTCTCCACAGCTTAACACTCATGTCAATAATTACATATACCGCCCGATTGCTTGCCTCAATAAGAAAACTTCTCATCTTAAAAAACAACAGGATAATAAGACAAGTCTGACGTGTATCTAACGCAATGTTTGCTCCTTTTAACATCACATGGCAACCCAACTGAAAGGGTCTCCAGCCACCTACCGTATTGACATATAATATGTGGTAAGTAAAATGGAATGGAGAGGATTGAGTGGAACCTGCCCCAAGATGTGTTCATTGTTTGCAACTAGACATTGCATCGTTCATCATAGAGAGCTGAAAGAGCTATCCCTCAGCTTGGCTTGATGGAAAATGAGTCAAAATATGCATATATGCACCTCAGATAACTCATCTCGGCTCAATAATGACTCAAAAGAATTTTGTTCTCAGCGCTTCAAATTAACAAGTATTCAAGTATAAATTTGTATAGTTCTGTAAATCCCATGGGACGTGGTATTCAAATCAACACCATCTGTCTTGGTGTAACCTGGACACGGGGTGGCTAGTAATATCAATTGTGGGATGTGCCTGGTACATTGCAGTTAGTATGGTGCATCAATTGATGGAATATCTTAAGATCTGGCTGTGCACACGTGTTGAGAGGAGGGGCACAATGTCCCAAACAGAAAAACATTCTCTGCGAGCAACAATTAAAGGCAAGATACAAAAATGACAACCAACAAAGTAATCAGGTAAGAAAGAAGCAAGAAAAGGTCTAAACAAATATTTTCTCCCCCATCTCTCATCTCCCATCAATCAAAAAAAATAAAATCACAAACAAAGACATGGACAGCAAAGCCAAGAAATCCCTCCTCTATGCCCTCCATCGTCCCATCGTGGGTGATCTGATCTGTCCTGTATGATCCCATCCTGGTCGAGATTCATTGATATTGTCCTGTCCCTTCTAGTTGTCCTTTGGAAAAGTGTAGACACAAATCTCGATGACCGCCATCTCCGAAGACGCTGCCAAGATCACAACATAAATCAGACATTTGCAACGGATTCGAAACCACAGCAGGAACACATACCCCAACAGCTGCATCCAAGTGTCCCTCATGCACAAGCAACCTCTCCATCTGGGACTCGCAGCTGAGCAGCTCCAGATGAGCCGTGCACGCAGATGTCCCAGCCTGAGTGCGTGAGCGCGCGAGCTCTGGCTCTGACACAGCGGTGGCGACGTGTCGCGAATAAGCGACACATCCTGGCGATTGGGCATCAGAACATACTTGCAGGAGCAGTGTTCCAGCTGTCTTGGCGTTTCCGCTTCGAATGCGTGGGGAATGCTGGGCGGGCGGGTCCGTGGAGGTCAAAACAGCGACCAATTTTTTGATCGGGACCACTTTACGAAGTACCTTGCTAGGACTCAATTTTACTAGCAGTGTGGCGAGGAATAGCACCGAGTCCTTTGGGTACATCTATCCATTCATAGGAATCAGCCTCTTCAGTACTAATTACCCCAAACCCATTCAGCACGTACCTCGTAATGCAGATTGTGAATAAACAAGCGGATGAAGGATCGCAGCTTCCCGTATATGAAGCTGAGAGCTACGCTTCTCATGGACTGCCATGCCCTCTTCCAGTAATCCTCAATGCCCTGGTCCAAAGGCCAAGTGAAACAGGCCAGCAGGTAATTGATGGGCTGGGCAGGCAGAATCGCTGAATCATTCGTCTCGGCAGGAGTATTGAGCACGGCATCCACAAGGATCCCGATCGTTCGCAGCGAGTTGTCGGCAACTGAAGGCAGTGTCCGTAGGTGCAGAACCAGCCGAGGAAGTGTTTGCACCCGTGTACCAACGAAGAAGTGTCCGTCTGTTGTGAAAAGTGAGCACGCTGAAAAACCGGCAAATACAGTGCGCCATGCGTACCAATTTGACAATCTTCTTGAATTCTTGCCGAATCTTTGAGACCAAGTGTTGCGACGTATACTAACGAATCGGCAGAGGTCGAGTTTCCCATGGAATATTGTCCGTGCCAAGTGCTGAATGCTCGAGTGATTAGTTCAACAAGTCCGGTCGGGTCCCTTGTATACGCCAGATGCTTGAACCTTTTCTCCAAGAAGACGAGAATATTCTCGTGGTCAGGAGCGAAGAGCATCAACCGGCTGCACATGTCGAGGGATGGCTCGCTAGCGGTAGGCTCTAGTTTGCAATCGGAGTGGAGGAAGGTTGCCGTTCGGTTTAACCGAATAGGTTTTGGAACCTTGATATGACTATACACCTTTTGCATGAGAACAGCGGTGCTACCGGTGGAAACATGGGAGGATAAAAATTCATTCGGTGATGACAATAAACCAGCGTGACAGTGAGAATAGCTCGGACCGAATGAAGCTACGTCAGAGTTATCTGTTGCATCTGACCTGTCCATCTCCGAGATGTTGGGTGGCGGTGCACCGAACACCGGTGAGATGCTGAACGGCCGAAATGATTGCCTGTGGGGAAGTCGAGTCTGGGATACGCCAGAGGACATGCTGCTGTAATGCAAGGTCGCTGACACGGGAACCTCGGTTTCTGTGCAGTCACTTTCATATTGGTTTCTGGCATCGGATATGGCACTTTCCAATGCCTTCCAAGTTGACTCGTCATCGTCGTGGAGCGTGTGCACCACTTCTTCGGAAGGAGGGGAACTGGGAGTCACTGGCGACAATACACGCTGGCCGCTAGAAACCACAGAAGGGATTTTGCTGTGAAGCGAAAGCGCTGGCCCAAGACTCTGTTGTGTGTGGTCACTGCCGTCTTGGATTCGTTCATTGTATATGTCAGTCTCAAATGCCTTCCAAGTTAGCTTGTCGTCCTGGTGGAGGGTGTGCAATAGGTCTTCAGGAGGAGAGTCGCGAGTCATCAGGGACGATACACGTCGAGTGTTCAAAAGCAGAAAGCTAGGTGTCGGCAAGTGGGATGGAGAAGGAGCACAGAGCCAGGAAGGAGGACTGGACTGCATAATTCTCAAACTATCTATAGAAATAGAAGAATATCTGTGATAATTGATATTTAGAAAGAAGTCCCACATCATACCCTTGTGATAATCATCGTTGACAATGGTTGAAGAAGCAACTGAGGGAGGAAGACACACTTGGGGTAGAGACATTGGGTGAAGAAGGGGTACTTGACAACCTATTTCAGAACCCGTAGGACTAGTATGAGACTGCCATAATGTGACATCTTGTCCAGAGGGTCTTGCAGCAGTTCCTTCCAATACCGACCTCTGGAAGTGGTAGACAAAGGCTCTCAAAAGCCTTTGTTTCTGACATCTGTGGTGAAAATAAACTAACGCCAAAGGCTAGTTGATTGTAGGGAACATTCGAGGACCCAAGCGATGTTTGAGAAGGCGACTGGTCAATTTGGACCGCAAGATCGACGGTGCCATTGAACTCGCGTCCTAAATCGTGTTGATCTTTGCCTGTTATTGTTTGATTGACATCGCCTGCAAAATGTTCGGTAGGATCAGATGGCGCCGATGGAACCGTTGCTGTTATTACATGACCGTCTTCAAATGGCGCCGGTGAAGTCGTTACTGCTTTTTCTTGACCGGCTTCAGCGTCTTCAGGGTCTTAACTGCCTTCCAGGTGAGTGGCGCCACCTTGTATACCGAGGGACTGGATCAAGAATCGATGGGTGGCGAATCAGACTAGTCGCACAAACGGGTTCTTACTTGAACTTACCGTGGCATATGAACGGATAACTTTTTCAACCGCGGTCAAGTGACGAGTAATGTCCGAGTCGTGAAGCGGTTGAAGACGGGTCACAGCGTCGGATGTCAATGTCTGCAACAAGTGTGACGCCAACTCATTTGAGTTCGTTTCCAGTTCGAAGAGTTCGACGAGGTGGACGCAAGATGGTTTCTGGATGAGGCTGCGAAAAATCATTTCGCCAAATCCATTCATCAACGCTGAGGAGGGCACGCAATGAGGGTCTGCGATGGCAGCCTGAGGGATGTGCCAAATACAACTCATGATAAGGCTAGGCAAACAGCGAAGAGGTGGAGTAGGGCTGATGGTGGCTGAGCTAAGAGAATCAAAATGGCGAAGAGACTTTATATCGGCGTAACAATGCTGGAGATTGTCGTTGTTTGTTCTTCACTGCAAGCAGCTGGACAAGCGAGATTTAATTGTTGGAAGACTATTTTATTTGGTGATTGTTGTGATTGGCTTAGCGACCCCAAAGGAGTTAGACACATGATAGAGTTTGAATACTGGGTGGCCTGGGCCGAAAATATTCGGACCGGATTTCAGCCTTTTAGCATCAGCCGTGTTAGAACCAGGGATCATTGAGTCAATTATATATATATATTCTACACTAAACATCCATTATCTCCCCCAACAATTCCCCAATCAACACGAGACTCCATACAAGGACTCCACACACTATGAGGAAGATACATAAATATTCCCATGATTTTAGGAGCGGGTTTTACCCCATACTCTCTACCCGGCCCCACACCTACCCCAAGGGCCGGCTCACCTCATCTGGACACGTTGGGAAGGGGATACACTGGCATGTGGATTTCTATTCAATATATTCTCCATTCTATTCTATTTCTATCACTTCCCCTGTGAAGTTTTCGTCTATATCATTCCCACCGCATATATGCGGGTGTAGCACGCGTACGGCCGCATTGGGCCGGCTTCTAACTTCACTCCGTGAAGTTTTCACTTATAAATAGGTTATCTATTTCATATATAGTACGAGCTACTTGTAGTAGTATAAACAAGCAATTATACCTGTATCGTTGCCCCCCATCACACTAGCCCTTAGGCTATGCTCGAATATCTTTGCCTCGCGCTGAACCGGAAGGTTAAGCGCCGAGCGCACTTTCCTATTTAGGAGTAGAACACCAGCTACTTGTTGTACAGCAAGGCCGGGTCACAGTTGGGTTTCCAACTATATAATATTATCTCCTATCACTACATATTATATTTACTTTGTGGGGGAACCACAAATCTACAAACCGACGCTTTGGCGCCCAGGCCGGATTCCCGGTACGGCGCCTAAGCGGAGAGTAAACCCGGGACTCACCTCCCAGTAGAATTGCTGTAGAGTAATAATTTCCCTAGTGATAAATACAGAATAAATCACAGTAAATCACTAGGAGTATTTCCCTCATTTTCCCATCGACTCTCCGATATAATAACCCGGGAATACCCCAGGAAACCCTATCTGCCAGACCCATCTACAAGCCGTGCAGAGTAAGGTGTTGATCAGCCATAAGCTCTCGCTGTGGAAAGAGACAAAAGCCTGCAGTACCATGCTTTGCTTGAAGTTGAACAAGTGGGTACGCTGGAGTCGGACAAGGGGTTGTTGATCAACTCACAAAATAGAAGGGAAAATATGAGCAAAAAGCGGCCAGTTTCTCATAATTCCCATGCCAAGCCGTAAGAACAGAATGGACGTCAAGTAGAGTTCAAGTCGTCTGACAGCATCCCCTGTTCGAACCAACCACATTCTAGATGCTAGATGGAGCTCTCTTGGACCCACACCACCACCTCAACTTACTTTCCCACGGTCCGAAGTTAGTGTTCAAGCCTTCAGACTCGAGTATAGGACCAAGACAGCGAATCATACTTCTCTAAAGCGCACTCTATTCCTCCCGTATACATTCGTGCTCCACGCCAGCCAACCCCAATCCCCCGCATCCCACCGACGCAGGGAATGGGAACGCTTGAGCTTTAACTGTACTATTGGTGATCGGTATATTCACGTCACCTCTTGCATCTGTAAGGGACGAATAAAAATGCCTCAGCTCTTCGATTCTGAGGCATTACTCAACAAGCACCCTCACTGGTGCTCACCTTTCTCAAGTCAAGGTTTATATCCCCCGAGGAACACGTAGATTGATTGTGTATTGGAGTGCAAATGTTCGGGCGTAATAGTGCGTGGTAGCCGCCTTAAAAGATGGTGGTGTCGATGGATCGAACGAAGAAACCTGGGTATGTGCATTATAAGTTCTCAGGCCAAGGCTATGCAAACTTCAGATTGACCGCCGGCGAACAGAACAGTGCGCGTTGCGATACTCGTGAGTAGTGCAAATACAACGCGTTCATTCCCGTGTTTACCACCGGTCTGGTCCCTCATATATTTGTGGTTTTCCACGCTGAATGTGATTTGTGGTACCTGTAAAGATTCTTTTCTGCCCAATAGCCTCCATTACACACCCAAGTTCCCATCTTCATCATGATAATATCAAGTCCTTTGGACAGAGAATCACATCTGGTGACACCAGACTACTAACGAGGCTATAATCAAAAAACAAGAGGCAATTCTGTTGTTGTTACCTAGGCAATTATTGTGGCCGATACAATAAATAAGTACGAGAAAGCATATGGGTATTGTAGTCTCTTTGAAGATTATTCAAGGCCCTTTGAATAGGCAAGGGAACTTTGCAACCATGCAGGCGTGGATGAAACGTCCGCTCAGAAAGGAACCGACATCACTTAAAGAGATGTGTATATAGAATTCTGCTGGTGAGAATAGTAGGTGGACATAGTAAACCGCACATGTGACTGATAAGGGAAGGTTGAGAGCAACTTATACAAGGCGAGTGACAACAGATGGTGGTGCATTTGTTATTTGAAAGGCAGTGGTGCTACTTGTCTTCAGATTACTATGCCATAATAAAAGTCATTTGAGATGGAGGCACAGTCGATGAGCTCCTCAGCAGGATCACAAACTTGGTTTCAGTATCTTTTACATCGATATGTCTAACAACATGGTATGATGGTAAGGATTTGCAAGACTTGCTTCTTGAATTTGTGCTAAGACCACTGTTTGAAACAAGCCATGAGTAACATGACACCAGTGCACTCAGCTACAGGATTGACCTAGCAAGACTATGAATGTCTTACAGTCAATTGCTCATTCCCTGCTTCTTGCACCCTGTGAATCCATGGCCAATAGGTTTCAGGGCATGTTGTTTGGGCCATAAAAACAACACAGAGCAGGCTCAAAGACTAGAATTGTGTTTAATATTATCATAGGCAACTCACATTCAACTACTGAGTTGATACAGGTATAGATTCTCCCATTCTAGTGCTGACATTGCTTCTACCAGCGGACCTTGCCAACTCAACACCTTCGTCTCAGCTTTCGACCCAATTTTCTCCCACCGCCAAGGAGTGTGATGTCACAAGTCTTCCCTCCAATACAAGGTTCATGTCTTTGTCAAGGGGAATACACCAAAACTGGAAACAAATCACGATTAGTTAGCATGCTTGATCATTGATGGAATTGGACTCCAAGACCTTCACGTTTTCTGGTGCAGCTGCAAAGGGTGATATGAATATACCTACCCAACAACCGTACGTATAGTAAACATTCAGCCTTTGTGTCCATCCTGCAGATGTCATATTATTCAAAAGTTATAAGCATTTGATGGTGAGAACTTGATTATCTCTTTTGAAAGCTATGCCATGTTTTGCAGGGTTGGGATCCAACATAAATTCATTAAATGAGGCATAAATAATTTTGACATGATTGTTCTCAGTGGGCTGAAAATGAAAGAGTGAATTAAATGAAGATAGATCATGTCTAGACAAGGAGGCCATGCTAGCCATGGAGAGCAAATTTTGGAGCAGGGCCGCAGTGCAAGCATATCATCTCTTGCAAATTTCTCCCCCTTGCTGAGAAGATTGTGGAACATCTTTTCCTGGTCAGGAGAGGAGCCAGCTGGTGGGCGTATCAACTGTGTCAGTGGCCTCCTGGGATGCAAGTTCCTATGGGGGATATATCGCACTGAAGCTTATTTGAATAATCCATCCAACTGTTCAAAACTCATGAATTGACTTCAGCGGGCCATGGAATACTGGGTCGAAAATATCCTGCCTGTTCTTGATCTCTAACATTAATTGATGTAAAATGAGTCAAGTATGAGAACAGACCAGAGAAAGCTAGAGTAATCAGAAATTTGAGGAGAACAATAATATGTAGTCAGAACTATAAGATTTATTGGGAAGCAAATTAGGGCTGGACAGGATTAAGATCTACAATAACAACCTGGCCTGATTCATATCCAAAACATGCTTTGGATTTAGAGAATGAATGCGTGAAAAAGCCACGAAGCTCAGGGGGGAAATAGCAAGGTACAAATGGAGAGTCTGCAAGAATCCAGTCCTTATTGAAAGATATGGACACAAGATGCTCCTGTGGGGCAACAATTTGAAATGCACCTGGAAAGATGTGGGTAACTCGACTTCCGTCTGGCAATGCGAGGGATGCGGATTGGGCCAATGGAGTCGATTCACCGGTGATGAAATTCCAGATATGCACTGAATGATAAATTAAACCTAATGCGACTCGCGTTCCACCAAGCAAGAATGCAACCGATGTCACCCAATAACCATGTCCCTCGAGGATATTCTCTGCTATCCCGGTAGTCGTATTCCATATCCGGACTGAGCAGTCTTGGGAGCCAGATACAAAATGTGCACCATCAGCCGAGAAAGCAACACACCGCACGGAATCTGAATGTCCCTCAAGTATGTTCTCCACCTTCCATGTCGTGGCATTCCAAATCCGGAGAGAGTGGTCCTTTGAACCAGAAACCACACGTGTCCCATCAGGGGAAAATGCAACGCACAACACCCAATCTGAATGGCCCTTCAGTGTGTGATTTAACTTGCCTGTAGTCACACTCCATATCCGAACTGACATGTCGTCCGAACCAGACGCGATTCGCTTCCCATCAGGGGAGAAGGCCACACAATTCACATCACCAGCATGACCCTCAAGCACACGCTCCACTTCTCCGGTGCTGGCATTCCAGACCCGAATTGAGTTGTCTGTTGACCCAGAAACGACCCGTGCGCCATCAGGCGAGAATGCTACTGAGCACACCATACTGGAATGTCCCGTTAGTCGGCGATTTCTCTTGCGCGGAATCACATGCAAAACATGAGATATTTTGGATGAGATGCGTGTTCTTTCACGTGAGACTGTGCCTGATCCGCGTTCTGGCTCCAATTCGCTGACATTCCAAATCCGGACGGAACAATCCTGCGACCCAGAGACGATGCGTGTCCCGTCACAAGAGAATGCAACAGATCTGACTGCACTTGCATGTCCCTTCAGCACGTGGTCTAATCTTCCCATCCAAGCATTCCAGATGCCGATCGAAGAGTCAGCGAAGCCAGCCACAATTCGTGTCCCGTCACCCGAGAAGGCAACAGAGAACACCAAACTGGGATTACCCTCCAGGATGTGCTCCATCTCCCCACTGGTAGCATTCCAGATACGGACTGACAGGTCATTGGAACTAGACACAACACGCGACCCGTCGGGGGAGAAAGCGACAGATGACACCCAATCTGAATGACCCTCCAATATGTGCTCCATCTCACCCTTTTCTCCATTCCAGATTCGCACTGTCGTATCGTGCGACCCAGACACAACACGTGTTCCATCGGGCGAGAAAGCCACAGATCGCACCCAATCGGAATGCCCAGCTAGTTCCCGCTCTGTCTCCCCGGCAACCACACTCCAGATCCGGATGGACTTCCACGACCCAGAGACGATATGCATCCCGTCAGGTGAGAGAGCCACACACAGCACATCATGCGAATGTCCTTCATATATGCGTACAGTCTCTCTTGTATTTGCATCCCAGATCCGCACTGTTGCGTCATACGAAGCAGACACAACACGTGTCCCATCACCCGAGATGGCAATACATCGCACCCAGTGTGAATTCCCCACCAGTATGCATTCCAACTCGCCCGTAGCCGTGTCCCAAATACGAACAGACTTGTCCTCTGACCCAGATACAACTCGCCTGCCGTCACTAGAGAACATCACAGAGGATACCTCTGCACGGTGTCTCATGACATGCTCGGATGTCAGCCCCCAAGAATCCGCGAGACCCACGACGACTTTAGCTTGAGGTCTGCTGCATAAGAATGTCGAGTATTTCTGTCGGAGTAGGGACTGTTTAGGAATCCATGTCAACGCCGAGCGATAGATGTTGAGGCAGTGGTGGCTGATTGCCTCAAATCCCATCTGGAGGCATCGACGAGCATCATCGAAGAGCAACCCGTAATTGTTGTGCGTTATAGGATATTTCTACCAAATTGGTGAGCTAGAATTCATCTCCAACCAGTGAACTCACTGATATTGCTTCCTTTGCCTGGCGAAGGGACTTGACACCGGATTCTAGTTCCCCAAAGGCACTCAGGCACTCGAACCAGTGCAAGAGATGGTTATCGGCGAATTCAAAAACAGCATCGAGCATCGTTGACAATTCAGCAGGGGACAACGCTTCTAGAAAATGAAGTCCCCAATGAACACACGAGTATCGGAGGGCCTCCGGAATGATGCCAGGATTTGTTATTTCATGGGGGAGTATCCCAATATTGCCTTCAACCAATTCACAAATATTACGATGAAGCGACTTATTCATAAGTCCAAGACAGTTGATGGCCAATTTATGGTGTGCATTTGATACATCTACGCTGTGTGCTCGGCAGCGCGTGGGATCCACGATGAATTCACGGAATGAGGCATGAAAGATGTTGACTTGTCCATCACTGGTAGAGGGAATATGGATTACCGAACGAAATCGAGATAGGTCAATTTCAACCTGATCACGTGTCTTCTCTAACAAAGAAGCAATCCCAGAGATGGTCAATGGGGTTTGAACACAGACCACCGCGGCAAGCAAATCCTGTCTCGCCATCTTTTCCGTGTCAATCAGGAGATTGTTGAATGCTCCGTCCATAATCAAATTATAGAAATTGTCCAGAGACGGGAGAGGCAACGCCGATCGTGTGAGTTCAGTAATACGCGTCCTGGGATTCACGTCCGTGTCATCAATATACCGCACGGCAGTAGCAGCGTATATGAATAATCCATCTGATTGGTCAAGAAGACTCTTTACCTCAGATTCGGCTGGCCAAGGAAGGTTAGGGTCAGAATTTCCACGCTTGGTCGCTATTTTGGACAGTGAAGATCTCAGGTATGTTTCAATATCGGTGTGTTCTTCGTCAGTTAATGATCCTCTATGAAGTGAAAATTCTTGAAGAGAAGGTGCAGGACTATCAAGGAAGGCAGTGATGATCCATGTCTCAGGTCGGCTTGTAATGAAGAACTTCAGAGGTAGGTCCACTACACCATTGAGGATTGTCTTTATCAATAGTTCTACTCTCCTAGGTTCAGAGCATTCATCCAAAGCATCTATAACAACAATATTAGCAGGTAGATGTTGGCTTTGTGCAAGAAGCTTAATGGGCTCTATCACCAGAGACTTGAACTGGTCAGAAAGTGAGTTGAGATCAGCCACATCAGGTGTGTTCTTGAGGAGATCATGGAGGACTGCTTGGATCCCAGGATCAGACCGAGCAAGCATGCTGGCAATTGTAGGAGTGATCCGTGTTGCATCGGCTAATGCTGCGCTTGAGCGAGAACAAAAAAAACTGGCTCCAAGGATCTTCTCCTCATTCAAACGCCGGCTGAGAGTGTGAGCGATGCTTGTCTTTCCCGTTCCAAGCTGACCATTTAGCCAGTAGACCTTTGCAGCTGAACCATCGTGCGCCCATCTCTCGAGGTCATCCAATATCCGTACACGCGTGTTCTCCATGCACCCGGGGTGTTGGACATCTTCAGCGGCGTTGCGTGTGTTATAAGATGCTCTTTCAGCAGGTTTGAGCAAGCCTAACACATCGACTGGAGCGTCTTAAAAAAAAATATGAGTCTGGGCGTGAAAGGCCCTAAGTGAACGCCGCACTCACTATTGATCATCGGCATATTCACATCACCCCTTGCATCTGCAACGGAACAAAAAATGTCTCAGCTCTTCGAGTCTGAGTCATTAATCAACATGCACGCTCACTGATGGTGACATTTTTCCAGTCAAGGTTTATGCCCCCCGACGAAGACATAGATTGTGGATTGGAGTGCACGAGTTCGGACATGAGAGTGTTTGGTAGTTGGCTTAAACGATGCTGGTGTCGATGGGGGCCGAACGAAGAGACGTGGGTGTGTGCACTATGAGTTCTCAGGCCAAGGCGATGCCAGCGTCATATTGACCCCCTGGGGAACAGGATTGTGCGCGTGGCGATACTACGCGTCTATTCCAGTGTTTAGTGCGCCCTATGAGTTCCCAGGCCAGGGCGATGCCAGCATCAGGCGTATAGGAATGTGCGCGTGGCGATACTAGGCGTCTATTCCCGTGTTTAGCACCAGTCTGGTTCTCCAGGCTGACCATGATTTGTGCTACCTCTCAAGATCTTTTTCTGACAAATAGTCTCTTTTTCACATGCAAGTTCGCTAAATAAGAATAAGAATACAATTATGAATTGCTCATCTGGTACCGCCAGACTACTAACGAGGCTGTACGCACAGCACTGGGAGTAATTCTATTGTTAGCTTGGCAGATATTGTCTTCGATATCATACATGAGTATGACAATGGGTGCTGTGACCTGGTTGAAGAATCATCAAAGTCGGTGAATGTGAGGATTGCAACAGATGAACAGTTACCTGGAGTGGATGAAATATACTCTTAGCAAAAAAGAAACCCATATGACCCAGAAGGAGGATACCCAAAGGGAAGTGTTTATGGAAATTTTAGAGTTGGAAAAGTAGGTCGAAATAGTCAATAGTCAACCACACATAGGATCGATAAGGGAAAGCTCAGAGCTACTTATAGCAACGACGAGTGACAACGAATGGGGATGAATTTGTTATTTGAAAGGCAGCGCTGCTGCTTGTCTTCAGATGACTCTGCTATGAACAAAGAACGTGATGGATGGAGAGCCGACGAGCTGCTCAGCAACACCACACACTGGGTTGCAGTAGCTGATACATTGATATATGCCAACAGTATGGGGTGATAGGTAGAAGAGTAACCATTTACCTTGCAAGACTTGCTTCATTGAATTTGTGCTAAGACTCCCAGTTGAAACAAGCATGAGTTTCATGACACCAGCATACTGATACTCAGGGATTACCTTCCAAGACTATGGGTTTGTCACAGTAAGTTACTAATGACCTGGGTCCTGAGCCCTGTGAATCCATGGTCAAGGCTTGGTATGGCTCAGGGAACGATGTTATGTTTGGGGCATACCGACACTATAGACAGGTGTCAAAGACTAAAATTGTGTTTCCAATTATCATAGGACACTCACACTGAGCTACTTAAATGATGCAGTTATATTCACTGAGTCAGACAAGGGGTTGATCAACACACAAATAAACGGGAAAATATCAGCAAAAAGCAACCAGTTTCTCATAATTCCTATGCCAAGCCATAAAAATATAATATCCGTCAAGTAAGGTTCAATCCGTCTGATAGCAGTCCCTGTTCGAGCCAACCACCTTCTAGATGCTAGATGTGATGATCCAGCAAGTACGCCTGACACGTTTGACACCATCGGGAGAAACAAGAATGACCTCTGGCTCAGCCCACCCTAAGCTGTATTGTAGTTGACAACAATAGTATAATCGAAGTCGAAGCAGTGACTTGTTATGTGGCTCACCTCAGATAAACGGCTCGAGAGTGAGCTGATTGAGTAAGTCACACTTGCTTTTTGTTTACTTCCGCTCGAACTCAACAGTGATTATTCCTCGGTCTGTGACCGGCGCCACCTATATTTCCAACCACATCACCTGGAAAGTTGTGACCAATGCGCATATGTGTCTTCTGAATATAAACGAGGACTTGGTTTATATCTGATTATTGTAGAGTCCATTTCAATAATAGGTGATGTCGTCGATTGAGTATTTAATCCCATGGGAGGAATGCGGTTGAAATAAGCCTCATCCAAACAAAGAAATTTTTTCTCGACACAAATGAATTGAGAAACATGGTTAAATATTTTTATCGCAAAAACAATTAGGTAAAAGAAGATATCCTCTTCCAGGTGGATTTTGTAAGGGCGACCCTGAAAAGCAAAGTGTATTGATACAGAAATTAGTTGACCAGACTTATTCTGGTCTCAACACGACATGCTTGACAGTCTAGGCACTTTTGTTCTTTCTACAATAGAATAATCTTGATACAGACATCGGAATATGATAGATCTTGATGAGGATAATGGATGGATGTTGGTAGAAGGAATGTCCAGTTGAATTTGAGTGATAGAGTTCAAGGAAAATAAAATATGGTTCATAACATTTTGATGTTAAGTACCCATAGGCATCAGACATGAAAACTTTGACTAATCTGAATTCAGGTTTGATGTTTCGCCCTTGTACCTTATTCCTAAAAATGTGATTTTCTTTTTGGAATCATCAGCCTTCTCGTTGCTGCAGACAGGTTCAAGACTCTCCCCTTGAACCCCAGATACTGACCCCAATCTTTCCTCTGCCGCCTCTACCAGATTCCACTCAAGCAAGGCTGCACCGAACATTTGCACTCCAATACAAAATCTACGTGTTCCTCGGGGGGGGATAAACCTTGGATTGAGAAAGGTGAGCATCAGTGAGGGTGCTTGTTGAGTAATGCCTCAGACTTGAAGAGCTGAAGCATTTTTTTCATCCCTTACAGATGTAAGAGGTGACATTAATATAACAATCACCAATAGTAAGTGCGGCAACCAGTTACAGCCTTTCACGCCCATCCTCGCATTTTTTCAGACCTCCATGAAAAGATTAAGATGCGGGAAATAAAAGAAGTAGATTTTATTAAGATACTTCTGCCAATTTAGACAGAATTAATTAGAAATAAAGCTTTTGGCAAATTTGTGACCGATATTTTCAATGGCAAAGTGATCACTGTTTCAAATAGTAATTGCAGACTATATACAGTGCAGAATACAAGCAGTGTTTTCAGCACTCAATTTACTCAGATATGGTAGTTGAAACTTCAACCCAGCATACACTACTTGTTTATTTCCTATGGTGAGTTTAGTATTGAAACAAGTTTATTGATTATCAGGAGTTTCTGAAAAAGGAAAATTCTTGGTGTGGATGCCCTATTCTCTTGACAGCTCCAAAGTAAGAGCTCACTACAATGACAGATAACACTCCTATTAATAACTACATATACACATGGGGACCTGATGGCTTGCCTCAATAAGCAAAACTCAACATCTTAAAAGACAACAGAATTGATACAGTCATTACCCAGTCCTTTCTTTGGATACTACATTTTGGATAGTATATTACTGTCAAGTACAGGTACCGAGACCTGTGATTTCAGCAGTGCCAACCAAGCAGTCATCCTATGTCAACATCCAAGTGTCCATGCCACATGCATATCACTTGGTACACTGGTCTCAGCTTGGCACATCCACCACCCACACTCCTTGTCCTCACCCCTCACATACTCTACCTCACTCACTATCCATTAATCCTGCACCATTCGCTCCATAACCCTCGACCCACCTTACCTCGGGACTCCCTGTCCTTGTATTATCCTTGGCCATGGCTACATTGTTTTATAGTCGGTCGCATCCTATTGTCCTATCCTTGGCCACATTTCTATTATTCTATCCTTTATTGTTCTATCCCTGTTTTACATTCCTTCAATCTAATTTTACTGGTTGTAGACAATAACCACATGCTCTGCATACCTTGTTGTCTCACATTCCTTATTCCACATGTCACTTCCTTAACCTATATAAGTAGGACATGCATGTTCATATTTCCTCATTCTGGGTATCGACTAGGCTTAGGCCCTTCTACCTTCTTCCCCTCTGTTAAGTCCTCAACTTCCTCCCGAGTATCCGTCTGTTGTAAATCGGTGGCACACATGGCAAGTAGGGTGCAACACACGAGTATGTTGAAGCCAATGCCACTACTCTTGGCCTGCAGGACTTGGCCATTGTCCGCCCGACCCTTTGGCAGTCCCAAAGTTTGTCAGTACCAAAAGCCTGACAATTACAAAAAAAAGGTTGGTGGTCACAAATATGAACATGTAGTAATGTTATCAGACTATTAATCAGTGCGGTACAAAGTTGTAGAAGGTAGGGCAAAAAATAGAATGAATAGCAAATAAGAGAAGTCTGAGGTATATCCACTGCAATGTGTGCCCCCTGTTTAGTCACATGGCACAGTCACCAGAACAACCATCCTTGGTGGAGAAGTATCCACTCACCTGAAAGGGTATCAAGCCACCTACCATAGTGACATATAATGTGTAGGAAGATGGAATGGAGGGGATTGAGTGGAACATTTGTGGATGCTGCCACAAGATGTGTTCATTGTCTGTAACTAGACATCACATTGTTCACCAGACAGAGCTGAAAGAGCTATTCCTCAGCTTTGCTTGATGGAAAATGACTCAAAATATGCATATATGCACCTGAGATAACTCATCTCAGCTCAATAACGGCTCATAAAAATCAGGTAAAATTGAATTGAACTCATTGGAATGTTTCCTGAATTATGTATTTGTAAATTATTTTGTAGGGTGTCCTAAATGGTCATAAGATAACTTGTTTTTTTTTTTTCAAAATTCTCAATCCTAACAGCTTTGCCCTGTATTCCTTGGTGTCAATGGAAGGTGAATGTCAGGACAGGACCATAGCCGCATGCGTATTCATATTGAATTCTTCCATAGCCCCAGTGGCAGAATGTGTATTCCGAGTTGATTCGATGGCTTGTTCATACAGCTGGAGCCGATGTATAACTAATTGCTCAAAGACAGATATAACCATTTCGCCGTGCGTATATCGAATTCTGGTCATTGCCATAGCGTAATTCATACTCATTCCTTGACTTATATGATCAGATACCAACTGCTTATTGTATCTCGACGTAACAGTACGCGTCCTTCCTCTTCCACTATACCCAGGTCAACGGATTCTGTGACCCCATCGCCTCACTTGGCAGTCACAACTCCCATGCACCTGACTCTTCCGCGATTTCTGCCATTAATTCAGCAACCGTCATAGCCATAGTTACCACTACATCCACCGGCACTAGGAGCATCACTGCGACATTCACTAGCTTCCCTTCCAACACTACCAGCAGCACGTCATCCAATTCCAATTCGGCCCCACTGAACATTTATGTGGATGTTGTTTTTCTTTATTGGTATGTTATTTTTGGGATCCTTGAGACTTTCAATCCATTGGATTTATATACTCATGGTTCCACGACACATAGGACTCCTCGGATCCATGCAGGTTCCCCGGTTCACCCCCACCCCCGGCATCTTCTCCTGGACTTGGGGAACCCGTACCAGTAAGTCTTGTACCGGTTGGAAAATATTCACCAGCATCCAATGGAATGTGTTCTGGCACCAACCCCATTACCCCGAGCAGGATCCAGAGTGCAGTGCATAGTATGGATCTGGGCCCTTCAAGTGCAAGGGGTGTACATTGCAGAGTTCCGGCATGATCGGCTTTGGGGTAATAAGATGAGGTACATCATCCGAGACACAAAAAGGTAAGGTGGGCTGGGGTATGGTGCGATAGCAGAGGTGTGAAGGTGGTGCGATGGAGGAAATATGGCACTGACTACTCGGGGTTTATTGTTGTTAGCCAGTAGGCCTGTAGGTCTTTAAATGCTCGTGTTACTTACTATAACTTAGAGAGGTGGATGAAGTTTAGTGTAAGTATGAACAGTATGACGGGTAGTGTGTGGTACCTAGCAGCCTGTTGGTAGAATCAGGTTTGTTGGGCCTGTCGGAATGATGATGTCATCTCTTTTGGTCCTCGTGCGTCTGCAAAGAATCTTCCTCTCAGGGCTTTGAATTAAGAAGTGTAGATCGAGAAATTTAATATAAGTTTAATAAATCTATATATGCAGCTTGGTCATCGATCTGTAAGCCGGTTATCCGTCTTTGTCCGGGTTCTACATTTCCGGGTCCTAGGATATCATCCGGCGCATCCGGCGCATCCGCGACCGTATTGCCGGTTGTCTCGACAAGAAGTAATCAAGTATGGGTTTTTATAGTGTGAAAAGGGATGTGTATTCAAATCAGCATCATATGTCTTGATATAACCTTGATACGGACCCCAGACCAGTGGCTGTTAATATCGGTTGTGCATGCCTGGTACACTGCTGTTTGCATGGCACATCCGTTGACGGAATATCTTAAGATCTGGCTGTGCACGCGTGTTGAGAGGAGGGGCGCAATGGCTCAAACAGAAAAACATTCTTTGCGAGCCACAAGTAAACGCAAGATACAAAATTGACAACCAAAAAAATAATCAGGTAAGAAAGAGGAAAGAAAAGGTCTAATCCAATGTTTTCTCTCTCGTCTCCCATCAAAAAAAAAAAAAAAAAAA
>QLPI01005312.1:0-14913 GCA_003314275.1 Chroogomphus rutilus | reverse complement strand
AAAAAAAAAAAAAAAAAAAAAACATCTCCAACAAAGACATTGCCAGAAAAGCCAAGAAATTATTCTTCCTCTATTCCTTCCATCATCCCATCTTGCGTGATCTGTCCCTGTGTGATCCCGTCCTGGTCGAGAGCCATTGATATTGTCCTGTCCCTTCTAGTTGTCCCTTGGAAACGTGTTGACACAACTCTCAATGACCGCCATCTCTGAGAGAAGCTACCCAAAATCACATCACAAATCAGAAATTTGCAACGGATTCGAAACTACGGCAAGAACACATACCTCAAACGCTCCATCCAACTGTCCTTGATGCACAAGCAACACCGACATCTGGGACTCGCAGGTGAGCAACTCCAGATCCGCCGTGCAGGCATGTCCCAGCCTGAGCGCGTGAGCGCGTTCGCTCTGGCTCTGACACAGCGGTGGCGACGTGTCGCGAACAAGCGACACATCCTGGCGATTGGGCATCGGAACACACTTGCAGGAGCAGTGTTCCGGCTATCTTTGCGTGTCCGCTTCGAGAGCGTGGGGAATGCCGGGCGGGCGCGTCCGTGGACGTCAAAAGAGCGACCAATTTTTTGATTGGGTCGGCTTTACGAAGTAACTTGCTAGGAATCAGGTTTGCTAACAGTGTGGCGATGAATAGAACCGACTCCTTTGGGTACATCTATCCATCCATAGGAATCAGCCTCTTCAGTACTGATTACCCCAAACCCATTCAGGACGTACCTCGTAATGCAGATTATGGATGTACATGCAGGTCAAGGTTCGCAGCTTCATAAATATGAAGCTGAGAGCTACGCTTCTCGTGGACTGCCATGAGCGCCTCCGGTAATCCTCAGTGCCCGGGTCCAAGGGCCAAGTGAAACGGGCCAGCAGGTAATTGATGCGCTGGGCGGCCAGAATTGCTGAATCCTTGGTCTGAGCGGGAATATTGAGCACGGCATCCACAAGGGCCCCGATCGTTCGCAACGAGTTGTCCGCGACTGGAGGCAGTGTCCGTAGGTGAAGAACCAGCCGCAGAAGTGTTTCCACCCGTGTACCAAACGAAGCAGTTTCCGTCTGTTGTGAAACCTGAGCACGCTGAAAAACCTGCAAATACAGTGGGCCATGCGTATTCATTTGGAAACCTTCTTGAATTCTTGCCGAATCTTTGAGACCAAGGGTTGCAACTTCTACTGGATTAACGAATCGGCAGAGGTAGACTTTCTCAGGGAATATTGTCCATGCCAAGTGCTGAATGCTTGAGTGATCAGTTCAACAAGTCCGGTGGATTCGTTTGTATACGCCAGATGCTTGAACGTTTTCTCCAAGAAGAGAAGAATATTCTCGTGGTCAGGAGAGAAGACCATCAAGTGGATGCACATGTCGAGGGAAGGCTCCCTAGCCGTAGGCTCTAGTTTGGCATCAGAGTCGAGCAAGGCTGCCGTTCGGTTTAAGTGAATAGGTTTTGGCTTTTGGCACCTTGATATGACTATACACCTTTTTCATGAGAATAGCCGTGCTACCGGTGGAAACATCGAAGGATAAAAATCCATTTCGGTGATGACAATGAACCAGCGTGACAGTGAGAATAGCTCGTGCCGAAGGGCGCTACGTCAGATTTATCTGTTGCATCTGACTTGGCCATCTCCGAGATGTTGGGTGCCGGTGCCCCGAACACCGGTGAGATGCTGAACGGCTGGAATGATTGCCTGTGGGGAAGTCGAGTCTGGGATACGCCAGAGGACATGCTGCTGTAATGCAAGGTCGCTGACACGGGAACCTCGGTTTCTGGGCAGTCACTTTCATATTGGCTTATTGCATCGGATATGGCACTTTCCAATGCCTTACAAGTCGACTCGTCATCGTCGTGGAGCGTGTGCAACACTTCTTCGGAAGGAGGGGAGCTGGGAGTCACTGGCGACGATACACGCTGGCCACTAGAAACCACAGAAGGTATTTTGCTGTGAAGCGAAAACGCTGGCCCAGGACTCTGGTATTGTGGGTGGTCCCTGCCGTCTTGGATTCCCTCATTGTATATGTCAGTCTCCAATTCCTTCCAAGTTAACTCGTCGTCCTGGTGGAGGGTGTGCAACAGGTCTTGAGCAGGAGAGTCGCGAGTTGGCGGGGACGATACGCCCCGGGTGTTCGAGAGCAGAAAGATGGGAGTCGGCAAGTTGGATGAAGAAGGAGCACAGAGCCAGGAAAGAAGATTGGACCCCATGATCCTCAAACTATCTATAGAAATGAAAGATTATCTGTGATAATTGACATTTAAAAAGAACTCCCACAACATACCCTTGTGATAACCGTCGTTGACAATGGTTGAAGAATCAACTGGAGGCGGGAGGGACACTTGGGGTAGAGACATTGGGTGAAGAAGCGGTACTTGGCAACCGATTTCAGAACCTGTAGGATTAGTATGAGACTGCGATAAGGTGACATCTTGTCGACAGGGTCTTGCAGCAGTTCCTTCCAATAAACCGACCTGTTGAAAGGGTCGACAATCGCGCTCAAAAGCCTTTGTTTCGGACGTCTGTGGTGAACATAAACTAACGCCAAAGGCTAGTTGATGGGAGGCAACATTCGAGGACCCAAGCGATGTTTGAGAAGGCGACTGGTTAATTTGGAACGCAAGATCGACTGTGCCATTGAACTCGCGTCCGAAATCGTGTTGATCTTTGCCTGTTATTCTTTGATGGGCGTCGCCTGCATAGTGTTCGGTGGAATCAGATGGCTCCGATGGAATCGTTGCTATTGTTTCTTGACCGTCTTCAAATGGCGCCGGTGAAGTCGTTACTGTTGAGATGAGAGAAGGAGGGGATAAAGGACAGGAGGAGATGCAGGAGGAGATGCAGGATTGGGAGCACAGAGAAGTGCATACATGTAAAGAGAAGGACTTAGAGATGAGCTTAGAGATAAGGGAGCACCGGAAAGAAAAAAAGTAGTATTACAAGTATCCAAAAAGTATATACAGAAGTACCATGCGTATACGTAGAGATGGCGGATCGAGACACGGCGGCCTATATGCTAGGCGCCCACCGAGGGAGAGATACACATGGGACGAGAGAGAGACAGACGCACCTGGAACAGAGTCTACGGGGCGGAAATAGGTCATAGGACACATAGAGATAGGGAGATGTACCACTCACGGACCAGGAGACAGGAGAAGACACATTTGGGGTGCATACATGTAGGTGACATGCACTCACCAGCAGGAAAATGGGGTTCGATGTCAAGGCTAGAGTCGAAGGCACTGCAAGAAGCATCAGAGAGTATTTTCATGTTGAGTAGAACCATGCAGACAGGACAGACAGAAATAGATTGGAAAAGCGGCGACCCACATTGGGTCGACTGCATATAGACACCGTCTCAGGGTAGTTATGGTGGGCATTACATTCAGGACTCAAAATATGTATAGGATATGGATAGATAGAGAATAACAAACCAGTCTTGCACTCAAAGAACACTGTTTATCGTGGTAATCGATGAAGTCTGGATTGCTAGTGTCATTATATCGGGCTATTACCTTCTTCGCTATCACTCACATCCCTGGACCCAATGGGAATATTATATTGAGTTTACTACAATTTGACTGTGATTTTACTTGCACTTCCCATAGAAACTATCATTGTCAGGTGGTCACCCGGCCCCCTGCATATTCATAAATACTGTCACGTGACCCTGAGCCATATCAGGCTAGATCCATTAGGGCAATACTATTGTTGTCTGGACACACTGGGAATCATTCCTGATACATATCGAATTGCACTTACGCTGGTACTATATGCTGACAGTACCAGAGTCGTTCACAAACAACTGTCGCCTACTTGCTCATCCCCCCTGGGTCAGCGCTTAGTCAAACCTAAAACCTTTGCATCGCATGGAGGGCTGTCTACAGTGGAATATAATAAAATAACAAAGCATTTATTAGATAGATATAGAACAACTATCTATCTACATTCCCCTTTTCCATAGTCACCTGGGACATTCACCTAGAGTTACTGCTGTTTCTTGACTGGCTTCAGCACCTTCAGGGTTGTAACAGTTTTCCAGATGAGGGGCACCACCTTGTATGCCCAGGGACTGGATGGAGAAAGCAATGGGTGGTGAATCACACTAGTAGCATAGACAGGTTCTTACTTGAACTTACTGTGGCATAAGAAGGGATAACCTTTGCAAAATCAGTCAAGTGACGAGTAATGTCAGAGTCGTGAAGCGATTGAAGACAGGTCACAGCATCAGATGTCAATGTCTGGAACAAGTATGATGCCAACACTTTTGAATTCATGTCCAGTGTGAAGAGTTCAACAAGGTGGACAGAAGATGGTTTCTTGATGAGTCTGCGAATAAAGAATTTCTCCAAATCCATTCATCAATGCTGAGGAGGGCATCCAATGAGGGTCTGCAATGGCAGCCTGAGGGGTATGCCAAATAGAACTCATGATAAAGCTAAACAAACAGCAAGGAAGTGGGGTAGGGATGATTGTGAGCGAGCGAAGAGAATTGAAATGGGGAAAAGAACTTTATATTGACATAAAAATCCTGGGGATTGTCATTGTATGTTCTTCACTGCAAGTGCCTGGACCAGTGAAATTTAATTGTTGGAAGACCCTTTTATTTGGTGATTGTTGTGATTGGCTTAGCCACCCCAAAGGAGTTAGACATGATAGAGTTTTGATACTGGGTGGCCTGAGCCAAAAATATCCTGACCAGATTTCAGCCTTAAGCCATGCAGAGTAAGATGTTGATAAGCGATAAGCTCTTGCTGTTGAAAGACACAAAAGCCTACAATACCATGCTTTGTTCGAAGTTGAACAAGTGGGTATGCTCGAGTCAGACAAGGAGTTTAGATCAACTCACAGAATAGATGGGAAAATATCAGCAAAAACTGGCCAGTTCCTCATAATTCCCATGCCAAGCCGTAAGAATAGAATAGACGTAAAGTAGAGTTCTATCAAGTACATGTACCGAGGTTCCGGTTATTCGGCAGTGCCGACCGAGCAGCCATTCTACGTCCACATACAAGTGTCCATGCCGCATGCATGTCACTTGGTATGCTGTTCTAGGCTTGGCACATCCACCACACCATTTGTCCATTCCTGGATCTGCTTCACCTTGGGACTTCCTGTCCTTGTTCTATCTTTGTGCGCAGCCCTTGTTTTATAGTCATGCACTCTCTATTGTCCTGTCCTTGACCCATTCCCTATTATACTATTGTTTATTGTTTTATCCTGGTTTACATTCCTTGTTCTAATTTTACTCATTGTAGACAATAACCACATGCTCTGCATACCTTGTTGTCTCACATTCCTTATTCCACATGTCACTTCTTAACCTATATAAGTAGGACATGCATGTACATATTTCCTCATTCTGGGTATCAACTAGGCTTAGGCCCTTCTACCTTCTTCCCCTCTGTTAAGTCCTTGACTTAGGCCAGCACCACCAGCATCCCCCCGAGTATCTGTCTGTTGCAAATCAGTGGCACACATGGCAAGTATGGTGCAACGCACGAGTACATTGAAGCCAACACCACTACTCTTGACCTGCAGGACTTGGCCATAGTCTGCCCTACCTTTCGACAGCACCCCTTGGCAGTACTGAAGTCCGTCAGTAACCAAAGCTTGACAAGTTTGAGTCATCTGATAGCATCCCCTGTTCGAACTAGGGAAATGCATGGGTCAGGCCAACCTGCTCAGGTCACTGGGTCAGGTGTCCTTGGGTGTGAATGCAGGTCAAGCCGCAAGCACCTGTGACCCGGGCCCAACCCGGGGCATCAACTCCGACACGAATGTGACGAATGCGTACGTGCACATGCCAACACAAAAACGACACCCTAAACACAACGAACATGACGAATGCACCATACATGCATGCGATGCCACGAACGCAACATACATGATGTACGTGCATGTGCCACAATGTACGCAACCCCCATTACATACACACACCACCACATATGCAACGTACACCACGTATGCACATGAGCCGTGATGAATGCGATGTACACGACATATGCGCACGCGCCGTGATGCATGCAATGTACATGACGTATGCGCACACACCGTGACAAATGCAATGTACGCGCTGCCACGTACACAATGTACATGATGTATGCACACACACCGCGATGAACATGATGTATGCCACACCCGTACGCACATGTGCCGCCACGTATGCCACATACATGATGTATGCTCATGCACCGTGACAAATGCAATGTATGCAACATATGTGCATGTGCCATGATGAATGCAATGTACATACCACCACATACACGACGTATTGCATGTGGGTGCGGCATGCACCTGAGACCTGTCGACCTATGGGAAAAAACCCATGGGTTGATGGGTTCAGGTTTCCCATTGGTCAGGTGTGGGTCACCCACATTTGACCCGTGCCATTCCCTAGTTCGAACCAACCACCTTCTAGATGCTAGATGGAGCTCTCTTGGGCTCACACACGACCTCAACTTACTTTCCCATGGTCCAAAGTTATTGTTCAAGCCTTCAGACTCGAGTATAGGACCAAGACAGCTAGTCCTACTTCTCTAAACTGTACTATTTGTGATGGGTATATTCACCTCACCTCTTGCATCTGTAAGGGATGAAGAAAATGTCTGAGGCTCAAAGAGCTGAGGCATTACTCACCAAGCATGCTCACTGATGCTCATCTTTCTCAAGTCAAGGTTTATATCCCCTGAGGAACATGTAGATTGATTGTGTATTGGAGTGCAAAGATTCAGGAATAATAGTGCATGGTAGTGCCTTTAAAGTGTAGTTAGGTCTGGCAGATAGGGTTTCCTGGGGTTTTCCCATGCTATAATATTGGAGAGTCAGTGGGACAAACAGGGGAATATTCCTGGGGGTTTACTGTGATTTTATATGTATTCATCACTAGGAAATATATTGCTCTGTAGTGAATCTACTGGGAGCTGAGTCCCGGGTTTACTCTCTGCTTAGGTGCTGTAGCGGGAAACTGGCCTGGGTGCCAAAGCGTCGGTTTATAGATTTGTGGTTCTCCCACAAGTAAGATATAATATCTAGTAGTATAATATAATATATATGGTTGGAAACCCAACTGTGACCCAGCCTTGCTATATGACGAGTAGCTGGTGTTCTACTCCTAAATAAGAAAGTGTGCTTGGCACTTAACCTTCAGTTTAGTGCAAGGCGAGGACATTTCAGTGTAGCCTGATGGCTAATATGATGGTGTCAAGCTTCGGGTACTCACGGACTTCAGTACTGCCGAATGGTCAGGCAGACAATGGCCAAGTGTTATAGCCCATGCCGCCAAACAAACCCACATTAAGCACCACAACCACCTGTACCATTTCCGGAACCCTTCCGACCGCCCCAAGCCTGAATAACCGATTTCCGGATGTCCGACATACATTCCAAGGTTCTGCGATTCTGAACCTCCGAAGACTCCTGTCAAGCCCCGGATACCAAGCTCTGGTTCACTCGGTAGTACCGACCGAACAACCCTTGCCTTTTAGTCCCACACACCAGTGACAAGGCATCCCTCGCCAGTACATGGTCTCGGTCCGTGTCAGGCACCATACATACTGACAGGCCTCAGGAAAGCTGAAGGGGTCGGATGGGTAAAGGCCAAGTCCTGCAGGCTAGAAGTAGTGGCATGGCTTCAACGTGCTCGTGCGTTGCGCCCTACTTCCCATGCATGCCACCGATTTAGGACAGAGGGATACCCGGGAGAGTGCCGAGAGTGTCGGCCCAGGTGAAGGACTTGGGACAGGAGAAGGGAGGACAAGAAGGCATAAACCTAGTTGATTTCCAGAACAAAGAACCATCTACATACATTGGCTACTTATATAGGCTAATAAGTGAGATGTGGAACAGAGTCGTACAGGGAATGGAGAACAATAAGGTATGAAGAATCATGTGGAAGTATTGTCCACAATGATCAAGAATAGAACAAATGAATGTAGGCAAGAATACAACAATAAACTATGACCCAGAACAAAAGAGTGAGTGAGAATAGAACAATGAGAGTGGCAGAACATAAAACAATAGGGAGTGGCTGAACATAAAACAATAGTGCCACTGCCAAGTAACAACAAAGAGTGAATGCCCTGAAGGTAAGCAGGCAAGGGGAAGGACAGGGAATAACAGAATGACGAAGGATAGAGGGGATGGGATGAGGAAAGTGAACCAAATGATGAACCGAATGTACCGGACTGAGACCATGTACTGGCGAGGGATGCCTTGTCACTGGTGTGTGGGACTAAAAGGCAAGGGTTGTTCGGTCGGTACTACCAAGTGAACCAGAGCTTGGTATCTGGGGCTTGACAGTCCGGTACATTTGGCTCATCGTTTGGTTCACTTTCCTCATCCTGTCCCCTCTATCCTTTGTCATTCCTTCATTCCCCTTCATTCCCCTTGCCTGTTTACCCTCAGGACATCCTCTCTTTGTTGCCACCCGGCAGTGGCCCTATTGTTTTATGTTTCAGCCACTCTCTATTGTTCTATTCTCACTCACTCTTTTGTTCTGGGTCATAGTTTATTGTTGTATTCTTGCCTACATTCCTTTGTTCTATTCTTGATCATTGTGGACAATACTTCCACATGATTCTTCATACCTTATTGTTCTCCATTCCCTGTGCGACTCTGTTCCATATCTCACTTATTAGCCTATATAAGTAGCCAATGTATGTAGATGGTTCTTCGTTCTGAAAATCAACTAGGTTTACACCTTCTTGTCCTCCCCTCTCCTGTCCCAAGTCCTTTACCTGGGCCAACACTCTTGGCACTCTCCCAGGTATCCCTCTGTCCTAAATCGGTGGCATGCATGGGAAGTAGGGCGCAACGCACGAGCACGTTGAAGCCATGCCACTACTTCTAACCTGCAGGACTTGGCCTTTACCCGTCCGACCCCTTCGGCTTTCCCGAGGCCTGTCAGTATGTACGGTGCCTGACAGTGCCTGATAACTCCGAAGTCAAGGTTCCGTTACCTTGATAACCGATGCACAGGACCATCGCGTACCTCACTCCCTTGTTCTCTCTTTATATTGACCCCTTGTACTCCCTTTTCTCCTTGTTTTATGACCGGCAAAAGATAGTACAAGGATAATCACATGTATATAGTCTTCCAGTCGACTAGACTGTTCGCTAGTACGAATATCGATTTAGTCTCCCACCAGTTTCCGATTCATTTCTGGTAAACTTCCGCCCCCTTTCCAAAATTAGGGACAGACAATCAAGGAGGGCGCAACACACATAAGTTGAAGCCAAGTCCCTTCGACCTCGAACACCTCAGTGACCAGATTGAACCATTCCGCGACCTACCCTAAGTTCCCGGCACCTCCGCCCCCATCCATAGTCCGTCTGATTCCCGCCTTCGGTCCTCGGCCCTGTTACGGACCTTCACCCTAACCCGGATAACTCCTTCGGAAGTGCTAGCTAAGCACCTGACACGTGGACTTAACACCAAGTCGTGTAGGCCAAGAGTAGTGGTGTTGGCTTCAACATACTTGTGCATAATGCCCTACTTGCTGTGCGTGCCACCGATTTGTGACAGACAGGTACTCGGGAGGATGCTGATGATGCCGGCCCGAGTCGAGGACTTAACAAAGGGGAAGAAGGTAGAAGGGCCTAAGCCTAGTCGATACCCAGAATGAGGAAATATGTACATGCATGTCCTACTTATATAGGTTAAGAAGCGACATGTGGAATAAGGAATGTGGAACAATAAGGTATGCAGAGCATGTGGTTATTGTCCACAACAAGTAAAATCAGAATGAAGGAATGTAAAATGGGGATAGAAGAATAAAGGATAGGATAATAGAAATATGGCCAAGGATAGGACAATAGGAAGTGCCTGACTATAAAACAAGGGCTGTGACTCAGGATAGAACAAGGACAGGAAGTCCCAAGGTGAGATGGGCCGAGGGGTGAGGAGTAGGCATGTGGGTGGTGGATGTGCCTAGCCGAGACCAGCATACCAAGTGAAATGCATGCAGCATGGACACTTGGATATGAACATAGGATGGCTGGTCGGTTGGCACTGCCAAATAAACAGGTCTCGGTACATGTACTTGACAGATGGGGGGCAAAGATACAATGATAATTGCTTATTATACTACTACAAACTGCTGGTGTCTTATATAAAATAGGAAACCTATTTATAAGTGAAAACTTCATGGAGTGAAGTTAGAAGCCGGCCTAATGCAGCCATATGCATGGTACATCTGCATATATGTGGTGGGAATGATATGGGTGAAAACTTCACAGGGGATAGGATAGAAATAGAATAGAATCAAAGATAAACTGAATGAAATAGAACATGCCAGTAAATCTCCTTCCCAATGTACCCAAGTGATGTGAGCCAGCCCTTGGGGCTAGGTATGGGGCCAGGTAGACAGTATGAGGTAAAACCAGCTGCTAAAATCATGGAAATATTATTGTAGGTTTCTCATGATGTATATAACTTCAGTATGAAGTTGCATCCTGATCTGGAAATAGCTGGGTGAGATATTGCAGTGTGAATGTTGAATATATATATGAAGTGACTCAATAGTCCCTGGTTCTAACATAAAGATGGTGGCATTGATGGATCGAACGAAGAGATGTGGGTATGTATACTATAGTTTCCCAGGCCAAGGCTATGTCAACATCAGATTGACTGCAGGTGAACAGAACTGTGCACATTGCGATACTCGTAAGAAGTGAAATACAACATGTTCGTTCCCATGTTTACCACTGGTCTGGTACCTCATATATTTGTGGTTTTCCAGGCTGAATGTGATTTGTGGTACCTGTAAATATATCTTTTCTGCCCGATAGCCTCCATTACATATGCAATTTCACACTCATCTTCAATATGGTAATATGAGGTCCTTAGGACAGAGAATCACATCTGGTATGGCCAGACTACTAACTAGGCTATAATAAAAAAAAAAACAAAAAACAAAAAAACAAGAGGCAACTTTATTGTTGTTACCTGGCCAATTATTATAGCCGATGCAATATATTAGTATGAGAAAGCATATGGGTATTGTAGGCTCTTTGGAGAGTATTCAAGGCCCTTGAACAAGCAAGGGAAATTTGCAACCATGCAGGCATGGATGAAATGTGCACTCAGAAAGGAACTGACATCACTTAAAGATGTGTGTATATAGAATTCTGCCGGTGAGAATAGTAGGTGGACATAGTAAACCATATATGTGACTGATAAGGGAAGGTTGAGAGCAACTTAGAAGAGGCAAGTGATGACAGATGGTGGTGTATTTGTTATTTCAAAGGAAGTGGTGCAACATGTCTTCAGATTACTATGCCATGATAAAAGACATTTCATATGGAGGCACAGTCGATAAGCTCCTGAGCAGGATCACAAACTGGGTTTCAGTATCTGTTATATTGATATGTCTAATAGCATGGTATGATAGTAAGGATTTGCAAGACTTGCTTCTGGAATGTGTGCTAAGACCACAGTTTGAAACAAGCCATGAGTAGCATGACACTAGCGTACTCAGCTACAAGAATGACCTAGCAAGACTATGAATGTCTTGCAGTAAATTCCTCATGCCCCGCTTCTTGAGCCCTGTGAATCCATCGCCAATAGGTTTTGGGCCATGATATTTGGGCCATAATAACAGTCCAGAGTGGGCTCAAAGACTGGAGTTGTGTTTAATATTACCATAGGCAACCCACATTCAACTACTTAATTGATACAGGTATATGTGCTCCCGTTCTAGTTGTCAAGTCCACGTACAGAGACCCGCCCGTCGGCAGCACCGACTGAGAAACCATCCCAGCTCTACGTCCAAGTGACCATACTACATGCACATCACTTGGTATGCCAGTCCCAGCTTGGTACAACCATCACCCATACACCCTCCCCTCAGTCCATCTCACCTCAGGACTTCTGTCCTTGTACTATCCTCGGATACAAGCCTTGTCTTATAGTCTGGCACCTCCTATTCTCCTATCCTTGGACACATTCTATTATTCCATCCTTTATTGTTTTATTCCCATCCTACATTCCTTGTTCTAATTTTACTCGCTGTGGACAATAACCGCATGCTCTGCATACCTTATTGCTCCACATTCCTTATTCCACATGTCGCTTCTTAACCTATATAAGTAGGACATGCATGTACATATTTCCTCATTCTGGGTATCGACTAGGCTTAGGCCCTTCTACCTTCTTCTCTTCTGTTAAGTCCTCGACTCAGGCCGGCATCCTTAGCATCCCCCCAAGTATCTGTCGGTTGCAAATACAGTGGCATGCATGGCAAGTAGGGTGCAACGCACGAGTATGTTGAAGCCAACACCACTACTCTTGGCCTGTAGGACTTGGCCATAGTCCACCCGACCTTTCACTAACACCCCTCGGCAGTACCAAAGTCCGTCAGTAACCCGACACTTGACACTAGTGCTGGCATTGCTTCTATCAGCTGACCTTGCCAACTGAACAACCTCATCTCTGATTTCCACCCCACTTTCCCCCACTGTCAAATATATACTGTCACAAGTCTTTCTCTTAAATCCATGGTCCAAATCTCTGTAGAAGAGAATTGTGTTTAATATTATCACAGGCAACCCACATTCAACTACTTAATTGATACAGGTATATGTGCTCCCATTCTAGTGCTGGCATTGCTTCTATCAGTGGACCTTGCCAACTGAACAACCTCATCTCTGATTTCTACCCCACTTTCCCCCATCGTCAAATATATACTGTTGCAAGTCTTTCCCTTAAATCCATGGTCCAAATCTCCGTCAAAGAGAATGCACCAAGACTGGAAACCAATCACCATTAGTTACCATGATTGATGGTGTACGAGGTTAGACTCAAAGACCTGAAAAAATTCCTTGGAAAGGATGATATAAATATAAGTTATTGACCCAACAACAGTACGTGTAGTAATCACATTCAACCTTCATGTCCATCCTGCAGATGTCACATTATTCAAAAGTTATAAGCATTTGATGGTGAGAATTTGAATATCTCTTTTGTAATCTATGCCATGTGTTGCAGCATTGGTGATCCAACATAAATTCATCAAATGAGGCATAAATGATGTTGGCATGATTGTTCTCAGTGGGCTGAAAACAGAAGAGTGAATTAAATGAAGATAGGTCATGTCTAAACAAGGAGGCCATGCTAGCCATGGAGAGAAATTTTTGGAGGAGGGCTGCAGTGCAAGCATATTGTCTCTTCCACATGTCTCCTCCTTGCCGAGAAGATTGTGGAACATCTTTTCCTGGTCAGGAGAGGAGCCGGCTGGCAGGCATATCAACTGTGTCAGCGGCCTCCTGGGATGTAAGTTCCTATGGGCGATATATCACACCAAAGCTTATTTGAATAATCCACTGACTTCACTGGGCTATGGAGTGGTGGGCTGAAAATGTCAGTGCCTCTTCTCTATCTCTAACATTAATCAATGTCAAATGAGTCAAGTGTGAGAATAGACCAGAGAAAGCTAGAGTAATCAGAAATTTTAGGAGAAAAATAATATGTTTCAGCATTATATGATTTATTGGAAAGTAAATTAGAACTGGACAGGATTAAGATCTACAATAACAAGCTGGCCTGAGTCATATCCAAAACATGCTTTGGATTTGGAGAATGAATATGGGTCAAAGCCACGAAGCTCAGGGGGGAAATAGCAAGGTACGAACGGAGGGTCTGTAAGAATCCAGTCTTGATTGAAAGATAGGGACACAAGATGCTCCTCTAGGGCAACGATTTGAAATGCACCTGGAAAGATGTGGGTAACTCGACTTCCGTCTGGCAATGCGATGGATGCGGATTCGGCCAATGGAGTCGATTCAAGGGTGATGAAATTCCAGATATGCACTGAATAATGAAATGAACCCAAGACAACTCGCGGTCCACCAAACAAGAAGCCAACGGATGTCACCCGATAACCATGTCCCTCGAGTATATGCTCCTCTATCCCGGTAGTCGTATCCCATATCCGGACTGAGCAGTCTTCCGAGCCAGACACAACATGTGCGCCGTCAGCCGAGAAAGCAACACACCGCACCAAATTTGAATGTCCCTCAAGTATGTGCTCCACCTTCCATGTCGTAGTATTCCAAATCCGGACAGAGTGGTCCTCTGAACCAGAAGCCACACGTGTCCCATCAGGTGAAAATGCAACGCACCACACCCAATCTGAATGGCCCTTCAGCGTCTGCTTTAACTTGCCTGTAGCCACACTCCATATCCGCACTGACTGGTCGTCCGAACCAGACGCGATTCGCTTCCCATCAGGGGACAAGGCCACACAATTCACATCACCAGCATGACCCTCGAGGACACGCTCCACATCTCCCGTGCTGGCATTCCAGACCCGAATCGAGTTGTCTCGTGACCCAGAAACGACCCGTGCGCCATCAGGCGAGAATGCTACTGACCACACTGTACTGGAATGTCCCGACAGTCGGCGATTTCTCTTGCCAGGAATCACATGCAAAACATGGGATATCTTGGATGAGATCCTTGTTCTTTCACGTGAGACTGTGCCTGATCCGCGTTCTGTCTCCAATTCGCTCACATTCCAAATCCTGACAGAGCAATCCGCCGACCCAGATACGATGTGTGTCCCGTCACAAGAGAATGAAACAGAGCACACTCCACTCGCATGTCCCTTCAGCACGTGCTCTAATATTCTCGCCCCCACATGCCAGATGCCGATCGAAGAGTCAGCGAAGCCAGCCACGATTCGTCTCCCGTCACGCGAGAAGCCAACAGACCATGGCACACTCGGATTTCCCACCAGGATGTGCTCCATCTCCCCGCTGGTAGCATTCCAGATACGGACTGACCCATCATCGGAACTAGACACAACACGTGACCCGTTGGGGGAGAAAGCGACAGACGACACCCAATCTGAATGACCCTGCAATATGCGCTCTATCTCTCCCCTTTTTCGATTCCAGATTCTCACTGTCGTATCTT
>QLPI01005311.1:0-35206 GCA_003314275.1 Chroogomphus rutilus | reverse complement strand
GCTCATGCTATCCATACCTTGACGCGGGTATCATGGGGCCACCGTTGACAGGTTCAGCCGGAAAAATCCAATGAAAAGAATCATGCCTGCATAGTACCCCCAGACATCACACTCGAGACCGATATGACCAAGTACGTGACCTTCAATTATCCGGCAGAAGTTGTTTTGAAGTCAGCGGAAGTTTGTTTCTCAGAATATCTCCCCTTGCGTTTTCAAATTACTGAAGATTCTATTTACACTTCCGCCAACGTTGATACTTGGCAGCTTAGTGAGAGTAGAATGTCGCAATAATTATGCTCGGAATCTTCCGCAAATCTCAACTTGGGGTACAAAAATGATATATTTAATATTGAACCATACTTGGAGTCACATCCTCTTGATTTTTTCTAATTGACCCAAATTGTCTGGAGGATTGACACCCTTCTTTCCTTTGTTGTTTTTTGTTTGACTGGCTGGCTAATTGTACATGTCCTTTATAGACCCAAGCTACGTTCGCTACAATTGCTGAAAGGCCATCATGTTACATCCGCAACGTCGAAGAGTGCACTGCTGGCAACTGGAAAGGATCTTCCGTTCTCTTCCTCCAGGCTATTCTTCTCCCCGGCTATCTCTACCCCGCTGACAGAATAGGTTCAAGAGAAGAACCATCCCAAACGAAACGAAGCTGTCATAGAGATGCACGCCAGAGTGACGCAAGCACTGGAAATGGCTGCCTCCGTAGACACAAAGGTTTCCTATTGGTCCAATTCATGTTCTTTGCCTGTGTTTCTTGAAAAGTTGACTCTTCTTTTCAAAATTTCTTCCTTTCTTTTTCCCACGTGCAAGGCATCGACGATACGAGATTAGGACATGCATAACACGAGGCATATTGTGTCTTCTTCTTCCCTCCTTTCTCTAATCTGTCCATACATACTTTGAACGATATGCCGGCCTTGGTGAAATGTCATATGCTCGATACTTGCTCTGTAAAAGGTTTGATGGATGAGGTCATTTTCTCAGCTTTCTTGGGTGTAGATAGCCACTTTGTGTACCCATTCTCTCGTGCGTTGGAGTCACAGATGGCTGCTTCGCTGGCATGTTTCTCAAGTTCTGGCGTGCTATCGGTGTCGTTGGCCCCATTCAAATCAAACAACTGCATATGAGCTCATACAATATAGTGGATGGATTATTGTATCTTCCGGAGTTTGTATGAACAAGTCGCGAGGTCGTGCACGAAATGAGACTTAACGGATTGTACGCAAATCTCACTACCACAACACACTTTGTTGTAGCCACATTGTTGTTTAAAATAACAAAAGTTGAATTTACTGTACGTGTAGATGAGTTAAGATGAACGAGGACATGAGAGTCAGGTAGTGGTGTTAACTGAAAAATATAATGAGATGTTTCCTCCACTTCTATTGGATTGAGAATTGAGACATCCGTGTATATTATATTACTAAGGTTTCTTCTGGTTAGCACCTTCCAGTAATATACGATTCCATTATCCCAGAACAGGTATTGTGGTATAACCAGTGTAAGTAAATGCCAAGGGTACTACTGCGAGAGCAAGTACACCTATGCGATGCTACGAGGAGAGTGTTGTAGTACTTGCCTTCAAATGCACACCATATATATATATACATTACAGGTATGTATTGTGAAAAGTTTCTCACCTGGCATAATATTCAGAAAAATCTTTTTGAGTTGAAATCATGAAATTTGATTCTAGCTACCATATGTATACTAGATAGAAGAAAGGGTCTCACACTAGCAAAGGGGAAATCCTAAGAGGGAATCCTAAGGATTCCATTGCCAGTGAGCCCTGTGATATGTACACATCCTGGTGGTCTATGCCCCCTTCAATTGTGTTTTTACCTCTCCATCTGGTGGGCCTGAAGGTATGAAAACCTATTTCTATATATGTACATAATGTCACCTGAGCTGAGGTTTGGGTGTTTTGTCTCCAAGGCATATCTACCTCAGACCCACTCACCTTATTATCCCAGACTGAGCATTGGGAATTAGAAAATTCTCCCTCAATTTTTTAGTGAGTTTTCTGTCAACCATATCAACATACAAGATCCAAAAACCTCTCCTCTCAAAAAAAATCACACCAAAAATTCAGTCTTTAACTTGACTACCAAAAAAAATAAAAATATCATACAGTAACTCAAAAAATTTGTCCCAATGTTTTGCATTTTCTGTTTCATGGTCACATAGCATCACAACAAGGCCAAACAGAGCCAATATGTTGGTGTATGTAAGAGAGTGTCTTGTTACAGTAAGGGCTACATGTGAAATCAAGAATTATGTAATTTGATGATGGTTCCATAGAGATATAGGTAATGTATTTTGGGGACTCATTGGGACAATTATTTGACTAGGTATCAGATATACAGAAAATACACAATTCTGTATTCTGTACTTTGTATTGTGCCCCTTGGCCTTTATAACTGCTTCCACCCTTCTAGGCATACTTACAATCAACTTCTGACACACCTATAGCTCTATAGCATTCCACACCTCTGGTTCTATAGCATTCCACACCTCTCTCCCAAATCTGCCAAACTCCTGTTGATAGTGCTTCATACTTGCACAACTGCAATTTGATATGATGCCAGAGGAGGTGTTCAATGGGATTAAGGTCTGGAGACTGTGGTGCTATTAGGAACCATACGCCAGCATGCCAAACTATTCATTTCAGCCCACTTAGCCCAACTACACCCTCACTCGCCTATTCAACTATTATGCCCTCAGCCCATGGACTATATGCACCTTGTGTATCCATCTTGGCATCACATGCTCCTGTCAATTCACTCCACTCATTTACGTCATTCTCCATATGTATTAGGAACTGTACGCCGGCATGCCGACTATTCACTTCAGCCTGCTCAGCCTAACTATGCCATCACTCCCTTATTCATCACTCGATCTTCAGCCCTTGAATTCTATTACACCTTGTGTATCCATCTTAGAAACACACATGATCCTGTCAATTCACTCTGTCCATTTACGTCATGCTTCACACGCTCGCAATTCCATTCTGTCCTCATTTACATTTCATTTCATTCATTTATGTTTCCATTTATTTGCAATTCCATCAGTCTCTTATATCCAATCTGCTATTACGTTCCTTATAGGGTAACTCCATTGGGAATCGGGGTGACACGTCACCCCTCAATGTCACGGAGGAGATCAAGATTAGCACGTAGTATTCTGTTCTCGCTTTTCACGATCCTCGGACTTTCTTATCTATTATAGGAATCACATCGACTCCTGGTAGATTTGAGAGTAGTATAAGATTTTATATATCCTGTAGTTCAGTTCCTCAGTCAGATAATCAACCTTGATTTCAACTAAGGTTCTTCTGTTCATCTTCTATCTGTCTTGCCTTTATGAAATTGGGGACCATGCGATCTAATGGGCGCAACACATAACATTGAAGCCAAGCCCCATTCTGAACCTCGCCATTGCTCGTCTTTGGGAGATTAATAATATTACGACTACGTCCTTTTTCTACATCATAACAGTATTATCTGACTTCCACACTTGATTGCACATCATCTTCACATATACGACCATTATGAATACCCGATCAACTACCCGAAGTCTTCCTTACATCACAGAAGTCCCGAGTCAGTTGCAGGAGATTTCTGAACTTCGACGATTGTCAGAACAACCTTCGATTTGCGAAGCTGGCCCGTCAGGCGGAAACACTCCTCCTGAAGATGCGGATGACGATGATGAAGACCCACTTGACGATAATGACATCGACGATTTAAATCCAAACCCTACTCGTATTTCAAACCCAATTCCGAATCCTACTCAAGTTTCAAATCCAAACACCACTTGTAATTCTAATCCAACTCTTAATTCCCCATCCAGTTCTGACCAAATTGTCAAGGCACTCGTAGACTAATTGGCCCAACCTGCCCCAAAAGCCAATCCCAATCCAAATCATCATGCCAAAATTTGCGAGCCTGAGGTGTATGACAGAACGGACCAAGCTAAGCTCCGTACCTTCTTTATGCAATGCACGCTGAACTTTCGAGACCGCCCATCTGCTTTCTTGACGGATGCATCAAGAGTGCAGTATGCAATATCATACCTCACTGGGCCTGCACTACAGTACTTCGAACCTGCCATTTTGGGCAAAATCCAACCTGAGCCTAGCTGGCTTAAGGTCTGGAAAGACTTTCGACAGGAACTCGAATCCAACTTTGGTCCTTTCAACAACACTGCGCAAGCAGAAATCGAACTCAGCAAAATCATTATGAAAGACCACCATCGTGCTGCACAATACTTTATTGAATTCTCCTGAGCATCCACTCACACTCAGTGGAACGATGCTGCCCTTGTACATGCAGCCTACAAAGGGTTGGCCAGATGCATTAAGGACAGCCTCCTTCACTTCCCTCCATTCAAATCACTTGCCGAACTCAGACAGTTTTCACTTGAGATCGACAGCAGGTATTGGGAATGCAAGGAGTACGACAACTTTGGAAATCCTTCAAAACTGAACATGTCCTCATGGAAATCCAACTCTAACAACAACAATCAGTCTTCTTCCAACTCCAACAACTCGAACAACAAGAAGAGTAAGAAGGGGGGGAAGAAGAACGGCAACGATAAGTCTTCCAACAATAACAACAACGCTAACGACATTTTGTCCAAGCTCAGAAAAGATGGAAACCTGTTGCCCAAAGAACGTCAAAGGCGAATCGACACGGGACTCTGTCTCTTGTGTGCTTCAAAAGGTCACATGGTCAAGGACTGCCCCAAATCCAATTCCCAATACTCATCGACTTCTTCTAATAACAACAACAACAACAAAACAACAACAACAAAAAATCTATGAAAGCGCAAGCTACCAAGAGCACGAATGACACCAAAGCTGAAGACACTATGGCAACAGAGTCGAAAAAATAACCAGCAACCTTGGAAATGCACGAGCTGAGGATTGCGTTGGCTTCACTCACGTGCTCTTCTTGAATGCACTTTCTCCTGTTTCTCGCATATCTTCTACTTCTGAAATTCTGAAAAACACTTTAATAGTTAATTTGACCTGCTCTAGTATTCCTGAGATTCCTCTAGTTACTCTCTTAGATTGTGGTTCCTCAGACTGCTTTATCGAATCACAAATTGTACAAAAATATTCTTTACCTACTAACTCTGTTGCTCCTATTCCGTTGAAATTATTTGACGGTTCTACTAATTCTACTATTACTCAGACTATGACAATTCCGATCCAATTTCCAACCGGTGAACTTCAGGACGTCACTTTCTACATGACATTGTTGGACGGCAGTTGCTCTGCAGTACTCGGCTTCAACAGGCTCACCCGCTACAATCCATCGATTGACTGGGTATTGGGCAGTATAACTTTCAAGACCGCAGAACCAACCACTGCTCTGACCCCTCAGGCTCACCCACTGCTTCACAGTCCAGCACTCTGCTTCCTAGCAATCTGTCACCATCTCCAAAGTTGGAGGCTCCGCGGATAGCCCTAGTCAATGCAGAAGTGTTCGTTTGCACCTGCAAACTAGAAGGTTCGCAGGCCTTTCAACTCGACCTTGCAGATCTCGACAAATATGCTCAAGGCTCTACTATGGTCAACTCTTCCTACAACCTGGATAGCATTAAACAGCATGTTCCAGAAATCTATCATGAATTTGCTGACGTCTTTAGTAAACAGCGTGGCAATTCTTTAGCTCCTCATAGACCTTACGACCTCAAAATCAACCTCAAGGATGGTACTGCACCCCCTCTTGGTCTCATGTATTCCCTCTCAGTATCCGAACTTCAATCACTATGAGATTTCATCGATGAACACCTCAACATGGGCTACATTTGACCCTCCTGTTTGTCACATGGCGCTCCAGTACTATTCGTATGCAAGAAGGATGGCTCCCTGCGACTCTGCATAGACTTTTGTGGTCTAAACAGAATTACGAAGAAGGAACATTATCCACTTCCCCTTATTTCTGACCTCTTAGACGCCCCCAAGAAAGCTCGTATATACACCAAAATCGATCTCTGACATGCTTACCATCTCGTTCGAATTGCTGAAGGGGACGAATGGAAGACAGCCTTTAGGACACGTTATGGATCCTTTGAGTGGCTTGTCATGTCTTTCGGACTTTCTAACGCCCCTGCTGCTTTTCAGTGCTTCATGAACGACATCTTTGGAGATCTCTTAGACAATTGCACCATTGTATATTTAGACAACATCCTCATTTATTCCAATGACAAATCCTCGCACATCGAACACGTTTGCAAAGTTCTTCGACGATTACGCAAACATAATCTCTATGCCCGAGAAGACAAATGCTCCTTTCACCAAACGTCTATCGAATACCTCAGATATATCTTATCTCCAGAGGGCTTGACAATGGCCAAAGACAAAGTCAAATGTATTACTCAATGGCCCAAGCCATATAAAGTCAAAGATGTCTAATCATTCCTCGGATTTGCAAACTTCTATCGACGATTCATTTTCAACTATTCCTCCATTACGACTCCCCTTACTCGACTTACTCGCAAAGGTTTGGCGTGGAACTGGAATGAGGAGTGTAGAGATGCGTTTAATAAGCTGAAACTGGCATTCATGTCTGCCCCCATTTTAACTCATTGGACTCCTGCTTTGCCCTTGATTGTGGAGACAGATGCATCAGATTACGCTTTAGCAGCTATACTTTCTCAACACATGTCAGACGGTGAGCTTCATCCGATTGCTTTTCATTCCCAAACTTTCACTTCCCCCGAACTCAATTACGACATCCACGATAAAGAACTGCTTGCAATTTTCGAAGCTTTTCAATGCTGGCATCACTACTTGGAAGGTTCTGCCAAGCCCGTCGATGTCCTCACCGATCATAAGAACTTGGAGTACTTTTGTATGACCAAATTGTTGACTAGACGTCAAGCTAGGTGGTCGGAATACCTTTCACAGTTTAACCTCGTCATTTGTTTCAGACCCAGTCGTTTGGGCACTAAGCCTGATTCGCTCACTAGACATTGGGACATCTATCTTAAGGAGGGGATGAGCGACTACGCCACCATTAATCCCCAGAACCTTTGACCTATCTTCTTTCAACATCAGTTGACCGTGTCCCTCCAAGCCACAAGCCTGGTCGAACCTGTACTGAGGGCCTTGACTATTATGGATGCCAAGTGCATCCTGAACGACATTAAACATCATCTTCCTTCTGACTCCTTAGCCTAGAAACACCTTGTGAATAACGACAACCCAAAGTGGCAGACTTTCCAATGGTCTGTTACTATTCAACAATCGCATCTACATTCCTGAGGCCCAAGACTTATGCTTACACATGTTACAACATAAGCATGATCACATTCTTTCTGGACACTTCGGAATTAACAAAACCATAGACCTTGTCAGATGTGACTACAATTGGCCTGGCATGTGCTCATTTGTTAAAGACTACTGCAAGTCCTGCATGATGTGTATTGAGAATAAATCGCAACATCACAAGCCGTATGGGTTACTCAAACAGCTTCCAGTACCAGACAAACTCTGGAACTTGATATCCATGGAGTTCATTGAGCAGCTTCCCACGTCCTTGGGATTCATGGCCATCCTAGTCATAGTCGACTGCTTTTCCAAACAGTCTATCTTCATTCCCACTTCCATCACCATCACTTCCTCTCAGCTCACAGAACTCTTCGTACTTCATATATTCTCCAAACATGGCATTCGTTCTCATGTCACTTCAGATAGAGGCTTGGAATTCGTGTCCCACTTCTGGCGTTCTCTCAGGAAAGCCCTCAACATGAAGTTGCATTTCACCTCAGGCTATCACCCAGAAGGCGATGGCCAGACCAAGCATACTAATCAGACATTAGAACAGTACCTCCGTGTCTATTGCAACTATCAACAAGACAACTGGGCTTTGCTATTGCCCCTTGGAGAGTTCGCCTATAACAATGCCCCCAGTGCCACCACTGGAGTCTCGCCTTTCTCTGCCAACAAAGGCTATCATCCTAATCTTACCATTCATTCTGAACGTGACCTCGCTTCATCACGAGTGCAAGACTTCATAGTCAACCTGGACGAGTTACAAAGGTCTTACTCACCTTTGCACTCTTTAAGTGCGAACCCTCGAACCATGGCACCCTCATATCAATTGCATCCTTTGCAGCCTCTTCAAGATGGGCCAGGTTACGCTCAATGGTAGATGATGAGGGGGTGGGCATGTCAGAGGCATGTGAGGGATTGCCGCTTTTTAAGTACAAGCTGATGGGTGAGTCATACAAGCCCATGAGCTTGTGGACGTAGGCAGGGTTGATGAAGGTGTTTTCCATTTGCAAAGTCGACGAATGGTTACCACCCTAACTCCCCCACGACTTCTCTTATATGCATATGCAACTCCAAACTCTAACAGGGCCAGAGTCTAAAATTTCATTTCCGCAGCCTTGTGGGACTCAGCCATAAGGGGGGGATACTATTAGGAACCGTATGCCGGCATGCCAATTATTCACTTCAGCCAGCTCAGCCTAACTATGCGATCACTCGCTTATTCATCACTCGATCTTCAGCTCTCGAATTCTATTACACCTCATGTATCCATCTTGGCATCACATGATCCTATCAATTCACTCTGTCCATTTACGTCATGCTCCACATGCTCACAATTCCATTCTGTCCTCATTTATGTTTCATTTCATTCATTTACATTTACATTTATTTGCAATTCCGTCAGTCTCTTATATCCGATCTGCTATTACGTTCCTTATAGGGTAACTCCATTGGGAATCGGGGTGACATGTCACCTCTCAATGTCATGGAGGAGATCAAGATTGGCACGTAGTATTCTGTTCTTGCTTTTCATGATCCTTGGACTTTCTTATCTATTATAGGAATCACATCGACTCCTGGTAGATTTGAGAGTAGTATAAGATCTTGTATATCCTGTAGTTCAGTTCCTCAGTCAGATAATCAAACTTGATTTCGACTAAGGTTCTTCTGTTCATCTTCTATCTGTCTTGCCTTTACGAAATTGGGGACCATGCGATCTAGTGGGCACAACGCATAACGTTGAAGCCAAGCCCCATTCTGAACCTCGCCATTGCTCGTCTTTGGGAGATTAATAATATTATGACTACATCCTTTTTCTACATTGTAACAATATGCTCACAATTCCATTCTGTCTTCATTTACATTTAATATCCTTTCATTTACATTCCACTCCACTTTTATTTATTCGCAATTCCGTTCTATCTCTTATATCCAATCTGCTATTACATTCCTTAGGGTAACTCCATTGGGAATTGGGGTGACACATCACCCCCCAATGTCACAGAGGAGATCAAGATTGGGATGTAGTATTTCCATTCTTGCTTTTCACGATCCTTGGCTTTCTTATCTATTATAGGAATCTAGTCGACTCCTAGTAGATTTGAAAGTAGTATAAAGATCTTGTACATTCAGTAGTTCAGTCTTCAGTCAGATAATCGACTTTGATTTCGACTAAGCTATTCTTTCTGTCTCGCTATTCTAAAATTAGGGACCAGTGCAATCTGGTGGGCTGTTAAGTCCGCGTGTCAGGCGCTTAGCTAGTACTTCCGAAAGGGTTTTCCGGACTAGTGCGAAGGTCCGTAACGGGGCCGAAGACTGAGATCGGGATCGGGCGGACTACGGACGGAGACGGAGGCGCCGGGAGTTTAGGGTAGGTCGCGGAATAGATCAATCCGGTCGCTGAGGTGTTCGAGGTCGAAGGGACTTGGCTTCAACTTATGTGTTGCGCCCTCCTCGATCGTCTGTCCCTAATTTCGGAAAGGAGGCGGGAGTTTACCGGAAATGAATCGGAAACTGGTGGGAGACTAAATCGATATTCGTACTAGCGAACAGTCTAGTCGACTGGCAGACTATATACATGCGACTATCCTTGTACTATCTTTGCCGGTCATAAAACAAGAAGAAAGAGAGTACAAGGGGTCAATAGGAAGAAAGAACAAGGGAGTAAGGTACACGATGATCCTGCGCATCGGTTATCAAAGTATCGGAACCTTGACTTCGGAGTCTTCGGAGGTTCGGAAACGCGGAACCTCGGAATGTATGTCGGACATCCGGAAATCGGTTAATCGGTCTTTGAGCGATCGGAAAAGTCCCGGAAAAGGTGTGGGTGGTTGTGGGGGCTGGTATGGGTTTATTGAGAGTACGGGCCATAACATGGGCACAACATACAAGCTAAAGCCGTGCCCTACCCTGAACCTCGCCATTGTTTATCTTTGGGAGATATTACATTTAATTATGATTACATCATTCCTTCACATCGTAACAGGTTCCCAGTCTAGGAGAGTGATATCATTCTCTTCCATCTAGTTTCTTGTTGGAGTTTGGGCTACAGGAGGCAGTATATCACATGTCATGTATAGTCACTGAAGCTAGATTTGGAGAACAAAAGGGTATTGATATATATATTAGCTTGAGTATTTACAAGCAAATAGATTGCTGGTCATACCTTCTACCCTTATCTGCATATCAAATTTTAACAGGTTACAGGCCCTGTGTTTACCTAAATTTGTGTTTCTCTGTGTTTTGGAACCTGAGAAGCATGACAAAACTTTGGTGTGAACCAAGGCAAGTCAAGTTCACTGACAAGATACAGAAGGACAATAAAATGCACCTGCATAGGATATTTTAATAGAGAACCCAATTAAGAAACATAATCAGTTATTGCCAGAGTATTACAACAAACATTAATGTGACTGGAGGCTTCTTGCTTACAACTACATCAAATGACCAAAGTTCCCATGCCTCAAAAATACCCCAAAACATACCCAGGCTATTATTCCTCAAACAAAAATCAAAAAGCTGACAGAGGAACCTAACCAATACCCACCAATCCCTGCCCCGATGTCAAATGAAATCATACATCAGCGAGTGGAGCGAGGGGGAGGAACATACCCACACAGCAGATGCAGGTGATGACAGCCATGGCTCATGCAAAGCTCAATACCCAGGGTCGGATCCAGCCTAGGACAACAGCTATCACCACAAAAGAAAAGCAGCCAGAGCAGGCAAAGCGAGTCAAGGACTTAGGCAAGAAGAGAGTGCAGGCAGGTGGGCTGGCCATCAGAGGTGTGGCACAGGACTTGGAAAACCTCACTAGGGAAGAAATAAGAGAGCTTCCAGGACAGGAGATCAGGAACTCTGATGAAGGTAAGCTCTACCTTGAACATACCCTGCTAACAATACCAGGCATATCATGGACAACTGACACACTATCCACTGCCATATTGTAAGTGATGCAATACAAAGGCATGTCATGACAGGCTGTCAATGCACTATGCTCCATTGCATTTGTAATGGAGAGCATCAAGGATGATGCAAGGTATAAGAGAGTCATGTATTGGGTGGGTGAAAGAGAGACTGGTGGTGGAGGAGAATGTGCTCTCAGTCAAGGTGGCAGAAACCACAGAGATGCTCAACAAAGCTGCTGCAGCTGCCGATACCATTATTAGAATATCCCGTCAAGTCACAGAGGATGCAGTGGTGGTGGTGAAAACAATACAAACAGCATCAAATACAGTCGCTACCTTGGCGACCCATATTAATGAGACCACCACCTCCTACTGCAATGCAATAGTGAAGGCAGCAGCAGCCTTGCAACAGGCACCAGCTTACATATCCACCCTTGATGCCAGGGTCTGGACAAGAGAGGGCATAAAGCAGAGACAAGTGCTGGTAGATGCAGCAGCAATAGGGGAGTGAATACTGGCAGACCTGGACAACTCTGGCTTAATGGCACAATGTTACATACCATTGCAATGGTTGGTGAATACATGTAACAAGTTGCTGTTTAAATAGTACCCACACACTAATTCCAGATAACCTGGCATAGTGGTCTTTTGGCCCAGTTGGAAGAGCACATTACTGTGGGAATTTGTTGCCTTTCACAGTATGCCAGGTTAACCAAAGGTCAGTGGTTCAAATCCCTGTGTGCACAATAATTTAGAGGGTTGTTGCAATCACTTGGACCCCAGGAACCCTGGATTACATGATGGTCCATGACATCATGGGGGTCTGCTATGTCAAACAGTAATTAGAGTGCTTGGGGGGAGCCACAGACAGGCCTGGGAAACCTGTTAAGATATCATCACTGTGGCACCTTGAGGGCTCGGTACCTAAGGGGAAGGTACTATTACATACCATTGCAATGGTTGGTGAATACATGTAACAAGTTTCTGTTTAAATAGTGCCCACAGAATAATGCCAGATAACCTGGCATAGTGGTCTTTTGGCCCAGTTGGAAGAGCACATTACTGTGGGAATTTGTTGCCTTTCACATACAAGGAAATAAGATTATCAGTGCTATGGATACAGAAGGGAGGTGTACCATTGTCAGTGCAAGGAGACTCACCAACAGCAGAATCCTCTTTGAACTCAACAATGAGGATGCTGCAAAGTGGCTCAATGAGGCCAGACACAGAATGCAGTTTACAGAATCACTGGTACTGGATGAAAGAATGAAAATGTGTTTGTTCCCGCTGGTGATTCAGTTTATCCCCTTATATTTCAGTCTGGAGAGAGAAGAAGAGCTAAGGGGAGTAGAGGAGACCAACCACCTGCCACATGGCACAATTGACAAAGCAAGGTGGATCAAGCCCAAGCAGTGCAGGGTAGTGAACCAGACCTGTGGCCACACTCTCTTTACTTTCACCATGCCAGAGACAGCTAACAAGGTACTCACAAATGGGCTGATAATATGTCAGAAGCACATCTATACTAAGAAATGCAAAAAGGAGCCTACTCATTGCCTCAAAATGCCAAGGATGGAATCACATGTTCTATGCCTGTCTACAAGAGCACAATATGTGTGGCATCTGTGGTGGCTGTCACAGGACCCCCGCCTGTGAACAGGACAACCTGTATTGCATCTTATGCAAATCTACCAGCTATGCAAGCTGGGCTAGGACATGCCCTATATTCCTAGGTAAGTGTGCAGAGCTAGACACTAAACTTCTCAAAAACCAGATGCCATACTTCCTTACTGAGAGGCATGGACCCATATCCTACAGCCACCCAAGATACCACCTCTGCCATCAACACCCACCATGCCAATGCACACACTACAATAGGATGGAGGATAGGAAGCAGTATGTGCCACAGAGGCAAGTACAGGCAAACGACACTTCCATATAGACAAGAGCTAGCGATCTGCCTAACTGGTCACCAGCCATGGCCAGTATCCTTGCAGACCAGTGTCAATGCTATTGCTGTATCCCCATCCAATGGATCTGACCAGAGCCCTACCAGGCAGTGGGGTGACATAGATGGAGAAGGTTTGCCACCCCTATTAGAACAAAGCTGATTCCTTACACAATAGAACCAACACCAATGAGACTAAGAATATACCAACAAAACCTAAATAAATTAGACAAGGCACAGTGTGACCTCATTAACTCAGTGGCTCACAAGGAGTGGGATCTACTACTCCTTCAGGAGCCATACATAGATATGCTAGGGAATACAAAGGCCAATCATAACTGATGTATCTTGTATCCTACTTCTCACCTGACTGATATGTCTATAAAAAGGACAGCTATCTTAGTCGATGCAGCATTAGAGTCACAGATGTTGCTTCAGGGGACAAATGATGTGATGGCAATACAACTCAAACACCCTTAAGGCAGGACTACAATCTTCAATATCTACAACAACTGCAAACACTCGGCATCCCTGTGGACTATCAAAAATTTCATTGAACAGGAGTGGGCCAACATCATCCAACCTAAGACAGACTCTATGATCTGGTGTGGAGACTTCAACTGCCATCAACCTATGTGAGACAAGGAGAGGCATCACCATCTATTCACAGCTGAAGCCACTAGGGATGTGGAAGAGCTGTTATCACTTCTAGCAGAATATAACATAATAATGGCTCTTCCACACAGATGCCAACCCTACAGTCGATGTTGACCAGGCTCTAGATGAGGGTCAACAATGTATTTTGCACTGACAACATCACTGATTATATCATCACATGCAATACCAATCCTAGAAGATGGGGCCCAGGGACTGATCATGTCCCAATCCTCACAACCTTGGACATTGAGGTGAAAACCAAGAAGTTGGAGCCATTCTGTAACTTCAAAATGGTTGACTGGGATTACTTTTGGGGGCAGTTGGCAGAGTGGCTAGAAATGGTGCTGGAGGCAAGGGAGCTCAGCAATGAGGCTGAGTTTAACAGGGCTGTTGAAATGCTAATGAACCCCATATGGAACACTATTGACATCACAGTGCCATTGTCAAAGCTAGTCCTACACTCCTGTAGGTGGTGGACTAGAAAGCTTTCAGAACTCAAGAAAGCAAAGAATAGGCTAAACAATCAATTGTATATTCATCAAGCCATAGCTGATCACCCTTCTCATACAGAACTCAAAGAGATCAATGAAAAATATAGCAAAGAATCAGTAAAGCAAAGGTGTAACACTGGGCAGAGTACTTGGAAGACCTCAATGAGGGACTCATATGGACAGCAAACAGATACCTATCTAATCCAGCCTCAGATGGTGGCAGGTCACAAATCCCTACACTGCAGGTAACAGAGCTTGGCAGTACCACACACATGGCAGAAACTAATGAAGAAAAAGCCAAGCCCTTGCAGCAAGATTCTTCTCACCCAGGCCTGCCAAGTTACAAGTGCCGACAGACTTCCACTACCCAAAATGTGTCAACCACAGCTTTCAGATCCATGAAGACCAAATTAGGCATCAGATCAACAAGCTGAAGCCTTATAAGGCACCAGGTAATGATGGGATCCCAAATATAGTACTGAAAGAGACAGTAGACCTGATTGCTGAGCATCTTCTTCACATCTTTTATGCTATATTTATGCTAAAAACCTACAGTGATAGCTGGAGATCCTGGGTCACAGTGGTGCTGTGGAAGCCAGACAAGGCCAACTATGATGCCCCAAAATCATACCAACCCATAGCTCTGTTCAATACTATAGGGAATCTGCTGTCTGCTATAGTAGCAGAGGACTTAGTTTACCTGATGGAAAAACACAACCTCCTGCCTGCCAATCACTTTGGAGGGAGGCCCGGTAGGACAATCACAGACTTACTTCACCTTGTTGTCAACAAGATCAAGGGTGCATGGTGCAGGGAAAAAGTAGCAGTAATGCTATTTCTGGACATCAAAGGGGCATTCCCAAATGCAGTGACAGACCGACTTCTGCACAATATGAGGAAACAAAGAGTGCCAGAAGAACTCATGTGCTTTGTAAAGCAGATGCTGGCTGACTGATGCACCAAGCTGAGGTTTGATGACTATCTATCAGACTGGGTACACATAGGCAATGGGATAGGATAGGGAGACCCACTCTCCATGATACTATATCTCTACTATAATGCTGACCTCATAGAAGTTGCAGATGGGAAAGGGCAAGCTGCGGTAGCATACATCAATGATGCCAACCTCTACTCAGAAGGCAACACCTATGAAAAGGCATACAAGAGCCTAAAGGAGATGTTGATTAAGGAAGGGGGGGCAAAAGAATAGACACTGACTTACCACTCTTGATTCAAGAAATCAAAATTTGCCATAGTAGGATTCTTGAGGTGGCAGATGGGAGACCCTACACAGCCAGGCAAAACCATACACAAACCAAGGCCTAACTTTATCTATGAGGATGCTGTCATCCAGCCCACACATGCACACAAATTCCTAGGATGAGGAGCTATGGTGGAAGACACAAGAGGAGAAGGTGGTGGCAAAAGCAGCTAAGTGGACATTACTTGCATGTGTCAGATACCAAGAATGCTGATGATGTGTGTGCCAAGTACTATTGCAATAGTACCAACTTCACGATGCTAGCAGGAATTGGCCGAGTCCTGTAGACCAATCGGGGTGGCTTGGCTTCAACATACTCATGCGTTGTGCCCTACTTTCTATGCATACCACTGATTTCAGACAGAAGAGATACCCAGGAGAGTGCCAAGAGTGTTGGCCCAAGTAGAGGACTTCAGACAGGAGGAGGGAAGACAAGAAGGCATAAGCCAAGTCAATATTCAGAATGAGGAATTATCTACATCCATGTACTAGTTATGTAGGTTAAGAAGCAAGATGTGGAATCAAGGTGGCATAAGACATGGAGAAAACAATAAGGTATGAAGAGCATGTGGAGGTGTTGTCCACAATGTTCAAGAATAGAACAATGAAAATGTGGACAAATAAGATAATAAGAGTGTGGTTGAGAATTGTTAGGCACTGGGAATGCCAACAATGTGTGGGCCAAGCACTATTGCAATAATGCTGACTTCACAATGCTGATGGGAATCGGCCAAGTCCTGCAGACTGATTGGAGTGGCTTGGCTTCAATGTACTCATGCGTTGTGCCCTACTTTCCATGCATGCCACTGATTTGGAACAGATGAGATATCCAGGAGAGTGCTGAGAGTGTCAGCCTGAGTAAGGGACTTCAGATGGGAGGAGGGAAGATAGGAAGGCATAAACCTAGTCAATATTCAGAACGAAGAACTATCTACATTCATGTGCTGCTTATAAAGGTTAAGAAGCAAGATGTGGAATCAGGATGGCATAAGACATGGAGAACAATAAGGTATGTAGAGCATGTGGAGGTATTGTCTACAAAGATCAAGAATAGAATAAAGAAATGCAAATGAGAATAGAACAATGAAAATAAGATAATAGAAATGTGGCCAAGAATAAGATAATAGAAAATGACCAAATATAAAACAATAGGGTCATGGCCAAGGATAAAACAATAGAAAAATGTCATGAAGTGAAATGGGTGGAGAAATAAAGAATAAATGGGGTGGGGATAATGGATGACAAATGAGGGAAGAGCAGATAAGGGATAGGAATGGGGAATGTGGATGATGAATGTACTAAGCCAAGACCAATTGTCAAGAGCACGTACCGAGGCCCAGTAGTTCGGCAGTACCGACCATGTACCCAGCTGGTGACCAAGCAACATACTTAATATACCATCCCCAGTTCGGCACATCCCTCGTTCCCATTCCTCATCCCCATTCCTTATCCACTTTATCCTACTCACCAACCCAGTAATCCTACCTGTTCCAATCCTCGTCCCCTGACCCGTCTTACCTTGGGACATCTTATCCTTGTCTTAACTTCAGCTATGACCCCCTTGTGTTATGATCGGCCACTCCCTATTGTCCTATTTTTAGCCATGATCTTATTATTCTATTTTCATTGTCCCATCCTCGTTTACATTCCTTCATTCTAATTATACTTGTTGTAGACAATAACCACATGCTCTGCATACCTTATTGTTCCACATTCCTTATTCCACATGTCACTTCTTAACCTATATAAGTAGGACATGCATGTATATATTTCCTCATTCTGGGTATCGACTAGGCTTAGGCCCTTCTACCTTCTTCCCCTCTGTTAAGTCCTCGACTTGGGCCAGCATCACCAGCATCCTCCCGAGTATCTGTCTGTTGCAAATCGGTGGCATGCATGGCAAGTAGGGCGCAATGCACAAGTATGTTGAAGCCAACACCACTACTCTTGGCCTGCAGGACTTGGCCATTGTCTGCCCAACCCTTCGGCAGTCCCAAAGTCCGCCAGTACCCAAAGCTTGACACCAATATACCAAGTGACTTATGTATGGCTAGGTCACTTGCATGTCGAATTAGACTGATTGTTTGGTCGGCACTACCAAGTTACCTGATACTCGGTATATGTACTTGACAAGAATAAGACAATAGAAAGTGTCCAAATATAAAACAATAGGGTCATGGCTGAGGATAAGACAATAGAAAATGTCCTGAGATAAAACAGGCCAAGAAATAAGGAGTCAATGGGGTGGGAATAATGGATAATAAATGAGGGAAGAGTGGATGATGGATAGGGTGGGAGATGTGGATGAGGAATGTGCCAAGCTGAGACCAATGTACCAAGTGACTTGTATATGACTTGGTCACTTGTGTGTGAAATTAGACTGATCATTTGGTCAGCAATACTGAGTGAACCAATTGTTAAGTACCAGGAGTGCTGATGATGCGTGGGCCGAGTACTATTGCAATAGTACCAGCTTCACGATGTTGGCAGGAATTGGCCAAGTCCTGGAGACCAATCGGGGTGGCTTGGCTTCAACATACTCGTGTGTTGTGCCCTACTTTCCATGCATGTCACTGATTTCAGACAGAAGGGATACCCGGAAGAGTGCTGAGAGTGTCGGCCCAAGTAAGGGACTTCAGACAGGAGAAGGGAAGGTAAGGAGGGATATGCCAAGTCAATATTCAGAACAAAGAACTATCTACATCCATGTACTACTTATATAGGTTAAGATGTGAGATGTGGACTCAGGGTGGCATAAGACATGGAGAAAACAATAAAGTATGAAAAGCATGTGGAGGTATTATCCATGTCAGGCTTTGGGAACTGACAGACTTCAGGAACTGACAGACTTTGGGAACTGACAGACTTTGGGAACTGACAGACTTCGGGACTGCCGAACGGTCGGGCAGACAATGGCCAAGTCCTGCAGGCCAAGAGTAGTGGTGTTGGCTTCAACATACTCGTGCATTGCACCCTACCTGCCGAGCATGCCACTGATTTGCAATAGACAGGATACTCAGGAGGATGCCGATGATGCCGGCCTGAGTCAAGGACTTAACAGAGGAGAAGAAGGTAGAAGGGCCTAAGCCTAGTCGATACCCAGAATGAGGAAATATGTACATGCATGTCCTGCTTATATAGGTTTAAGAAGGGACATGTGGAATAAGGAATGTGAGACAACAAGGTATGCAGAGCATGTGGTTATTGTCCACAATGAGTAAAATTAGAATGAAGGAATGTAAAACAGGGATAGAACAATAAAGGATAGAATAATAGGGATGTGGCCAAGGATAGGACAATAGGAAGCGACCGACTATAAAACAATAGCGATGGCCGAGGATAATACAAGGACAGGAAGTCCCAAGATGAGGTAGATTGAGGATTAATGGGTGGTCATGATAGGGTTAATAGGTAGTGAGGGCCAAGAGTAGACATAGGATGGGAGTGAGGAATGCGAACGGTATGTGTGCCGAGCCGAAACCAATGCATCGAGTGACTTGTATACGGCTATGAATGGGGTGTCTGGTCAGCACTGCCAAGTTACCGGATCCTCGGTACGTGTACTTGACAATCCACAATGATCAAGAATAGAACAAAGAAATGTAAACGAGAATAGAACAATGAAATATGGCCAAGAAGAAAATAATAAGAGTGTGGATGAAAATAGAACAATAGAAAATGGCCAAATATAAAACAATAGGGCTGTGACTGAGGAATAAGTGAATAGAAAATGTCCTAAGGGGACACAGGAAAAAGGGAAGAATGAGGAATAAGGAATAACAAGAATAGAGGGGATGGGATAAAGGGAGTGAACCAAATGATAAGCCAAATGTACCAAGCCAAGACCATGTACTAGTGAAGAATGTCTTATCACTTGTGTGTGGGATTAAACAGTAAGGGTCATTTGGTTGGTACTACCAAGTGAACTGAGGCTTGGTGTTATATACTTGACAGTATCCCCCCCTTAGTGGCTGAACCCATGAAGCCAGTAGGTGGAGTTTAAAAATAGAGCTCTGGGAACCGATGTGATGTCATGGATTGTTTGGGAAAATTCCCAGGCTTCCTATCAGCCAACTATATCAGTCTGTCAAGCCCATGGTACCAAGTTCTGGTTCACTTGGTAGTACTGACCGATCGACCCTTACCGTTTAATCCCACACCAGTGACAAGCCATTCCTCACTAGTATGTGGTCTTGGCTTGGTACATTCGGCTCATCATTTGGTTCACTTTCCTCATCTCATCCCCTCTATTCATTGTTATTCTTTCATTCCCCTTCCTTCCCTGTAACCGATCCCCTTTGGGACATTTACTACTGCCTATTATTCAGTCATGACCCTATTGTTTTATATTCGGCCATTTTCCATTGTTCTATTCTCACTCACTCTTTTGTTCTCAGTCATACTTCATTGTTCTATTGTCGTCCACATTCCTTGTTCTATTCTTGATCATTGTGGACAATACCTCCACATGATTCTTCATACCTTATTGTTCTCCATTCCTTGTGCCACCCTGTTCCACATCTCACTTCTTAACCTATATAAGTAGCGAATGTATGTAGATGGTTCTTCATTCTGGAAATCAACTAGGTTTACACCTTCTTGTCCTCCCTTCTCCTGTCTAAAGTCCTTTACTCAGGCCGACACTCTTGGCACTCTCCCAGGTATCTCTTCTGTCCCAAATCAGTGGCATGCATGGAAAGTAGGGCGCAACACACGAGCACATTGAAGCCAAGCCACTATGACTGGCCTGCAGTACTTGGCCACTTCCCGCCAGCATCGTGAAGCCGGCACTATTACTATAATGCTTGGCCCACACATCGTTGGCAGTACCGGTGCCTGACACAGTCCCCCCTCATCAATATATTCTTAAACAAAAATAGGTGCTGAGACCAACAATAAGATGAAAAGTCTTGAACTCAACCAACTGGAGCCCCAGTACAAGCAGGAGGAGAATGTCAAGTACATGTACTGAGTATCGGGTAACTCGGCAGTGCTGACCGAATGATCAGTCTAATTCTACATACAAGTGACCAAGCCACATACAAGTCACTTGGTATATCGGTCTCAGCTCGGTACATTTATCATTCACATTTATCATTCCCCATTCCCCATTCCTATCTATCATCCACTCTTCCCTCACTCATTATCCATTACTCCCACCCCATTTACTTCTTATATCTCAGCCCATTTTACCTTGGGACATTTTTCTATTGTTTTATCCTTGGCCATGACCCTATTGTTTTATATTCGGTCATTTCCTATTATCCTATTCTTGGCCACATTTCTATTATCTTATTTTCATTGTTCTATTCTTGTCCACATTCCTTATTCTATTCTTGATCATTGTGGACAATACCTCCACATGATTCTTCATACCTTATTGTTCTCCATTCCTTATATCACCCTGTTCCACATCTTGCTTCTTAACCTATATAAGTAGTGAATGTATGTAGATAGTTCTTCACTCTGAATATTGACTTGGTTTACATCCTCTCATCTTCCCTTCTCCCATCTCAAGTCCCTTACCAGGCCGACACTCTCAGCACTCTCCTGGGTCTTTCTTCTATCCAAATTAGTAGCATGCACGGAAGAGTAGGGCCCAAAGCACGAGTATGTTGAAGCCACACCACTCCAATCAGTCTGCAGTACTTGGCTGATTCCCATCTATGATATCAGCATTACCAATACCTAACAACAATACCTCCACATGCTCTGCATACCATGGGCTGAGTACTAATGTAATAGTACTAACTTCACGATGTTGGCAGGAATCGGCCAAGTCCTGCAGATTGATTGGGGTGGCTTGGCGTCAATGTACTCATGCATTGCACCCTACTTTCCATGCGTGCCACTGATTTCAGACAGAAAAGATACCTGGGAGAGTACCAAGAGTGTTGGCCCAAGTAAGGGACTTCAGACAGGAGGAGGGATGACAAGAAGACATCAACCAAGTCGATATTCAGAATGAAGAACTATCCACATACATGTGCTACTTATAGGTTAAGAAGTGAGATGTGGAATCAGGGTGGCATAAGACATGGAGAAAACAATAAGTATCATTGGCATTCTTGGTGCCTGACACTAACCTCAATTTGTGCCTTGATGCTGTACTATTTTTCCAGAGTTTCTCCAGAGTTTCTTCTTTAGTATACTTTGTTCTCATGCTTTGTCATTCAACTAGCATAGCCATCCTATTGCATCGTTTTACATCATTACTTGGTTTTTGTATATGTATAAAGGCCTCTGGCTCACCTCTATAATAACAAGTTCACAAGTTAAAGCCCTAAGTCAAGTCTCTAAGTCTAAGTCAAGACTAGTCTAGAAACATCTAGATATTGTACATGTCAGGGGACGACCTTCTCCAAAACCTGATTCAAGTCCGAGGTCCTATTTTGAACTCCGACCAACCCCGAGGCTAATTGCCCAAGTCCGAGAGAACCACCGAGCAGAGACAGGACTGATCTTAAAGCATGGTGAATAGAACCCAGAATAAACGCCCAAGCCTTGGACTTAGTACCAGGAAGTTGGCTTTACAAACTCCGATGTATTGATTTGTAAGCTAGTGCATGGACCACTTACATAAGAGTATAAAAGGGGTTCACCAGCGGTGGGATCCTTAGACTTTCCTCTTTGGATTCCCCCTGCTTAGGTGAGGACTCCACATGTAGATAGGTAGTAGTTATAATTAAAACCTTTGGATTCCCCCTGCTTAGCTCTTCTGTGAGATACCTCCAGTTGATGCTGAAGGGTTGCCCTTACAGCAGGAAAGTCTCTCCAATAAGGACCAGGAGCTGTGTTACAACACAGTCATAGGTGGTTTCAGACTCAACGGAAGCAATTCGGAGAGTATTAACACGTACCTGACACCGGACTCCCCCTCCTCTATAGTCAGAGCCACAGATATCCCCACTAGTCTCACCTTCAGCATGGACTCCGAGGAACAATTGCAGAGGTTAGAGCAAGAACTGGCGGAAAACCGAACGGCGAATGCCACAATAAACAAAGCCCTTAGGGCAATCATGGCCAAACTAAATAACCCTATGCATCAGGGGTTAAACTCTGAAAATTTAGAGGATGACCCAAGTCCGAGTGTGTGTTTTTCGGACGCTCGGAGTACTACCACCTTACAAGAAAACTCCAGAATCAGGCCTGCACTGCCATTGGACTTTGATGGAGACAGAGAGAAGGGGAGGGCCTTCCTCAATTCCTGCAACATCTACTTTGCAATATGCGGAGATCAATTCCCTAACAGCCAGTCTCGGATACACTGGGCTCTCTCCTACTTCAAGTCCGATAGAGCGGCCTGCTTTGCAAATAAAATCCTCCAAAGCGAGAGGAGCAGACATCCAGGACCCCAGAAAATCAGGGAGGAGGTTTGCCGGCATGTCCGAACAAATTTGGGGTGGGATTTTCACATAGGTCTGTCCTATCCGAACGATTTTCCCACCCACCCACACCTATGTCTGGTGGGTGTCCGAACTTCTATGAGCTCTGCCAATCTGTGTTCTTTTCCATCCTGGTTGCGAGCACTTGAAAAAGTGAACAGAGGGAGTCGGCGACTGGTGCCCTGGCACCATTACAATAGATACATACATGAGTTATAAGATGATAAAGTAATATTAGGAATTGGCCTATGGCCAGAAAATATTCAGTCATGACCACACCCCCAAATGTCTACCCAACTCTCAAAAATTCCAGTTGACCATGAAGGCCAACCTCTGCTCGCAATGGTCAGAATCATGGCACACCGAGAAAAGAACATCCCAAAGGAATTTGAACACATCATACCTTCTGGAGATATATCAATTTCCTCTCTTCTCAATACCCATCTCCCCACCATTGTTTCCACCGTGAATCATGAGCTGAACTCTTCAATAAGGGAAATATAAACTTTTCGCAATATCTCGCTGACGGCTTGGTTGGTAATGGCATATAAGTCCAGCAACCCCACCCCGTGTCCCATTGAAAGCAGGAAGTTGGGCATTTGTATATTGGAATGGGTCAATATATGTTGGAAGAGGTATCTTTACTGTTACTTATCTCCACTCATAGCACCGGCTCACAATTAACCAGTTTTAAAATTTTATTCAAAGGAGGCTGGTAGCGGGAGTCGACATGCATGGCAGGCCACCACGTCCGCAATTAGTGCTTTATCCTATGTGGTGGCACAGACTTTTGAGCAGACAAACTCACCAAACCGCTTCCATTCCATCCATCGTGATAAGGCTACCATTAGGGCTGAGACATATCTTCACATGCCATCAGTTCATTTCCTTTGTAGGCTCCAGGAGGAGGTAAAGTTTTCCAATTCGCAGACAATCTTGGTGGACAACAAGGACTGGGCCACTTTCCAGGAGTTGTCCAAGTGTGAGGTATACGTGACTCTTGCACACTCTCACCTCTAGTTGTCCAACTTGTATTATATTGTTTTTACATGCAACTATATGTAGAAACCAGGTAGAGAGGCTCAGGGAGATTTTTCTATTTTTTCTTTCTGTCCAAACAAATTTGGCCCCTTTGGGATAGGTCTGTCTGGGTCCAAATCTTTTTCCCTAGCCCCCAATTTCTGCATCTAAACTTTTCGCCATTCGAGCTCATTCGAGCCCGGCGAACCTCTTCCCTGATTTTCCGCGGTCCTGGACATCCCCACTATTCGGACTGGAGAACCTTCGAATCGGACTTCATACAAAATTTCTGCCCGAAAAATGAACAACTCTCTGCCCTTACCTGACTGGAAGGAACGGGCTGGTACCAAGGCAAAGACTCCATAGAGGAATATGTGGACCGATTCATAGAACTGGTGGATCTTGTGGAATACCACGATGACAAGATGATCGTGATCAAATTCTGCCAAGGACTCGAACCAGGAATACAGACAAAGGTCGCCCTTCTAGGGAGTGGAACCCCAAGCTTTGATGATCCCGAGGGATGATATGAGGTGGCACGAAGGGTTGCCTGGGATCAGGAAGCCAATGAAGCGTTCACAGAAACTCATCGCAGTCAACTTCGGACCTCTGCCCGCTCAAACAGCGCATCCCCTAGGTTCATGTTCGGAGTTCCAAGGATACCAGCACCATCCCCTCGCTCCCTAGAACCACTCTGACGGGCCCCCATGCCGCCGCCAATCGCCTCTAAGGAAGCTCCGACCCCAATGGAGGTAGACTGGACCCAAGCAAAAGGTTCCACCCTAGGGGCTTGCCACCGATGCCGAAAAACTGGGCATTATGCATGGGACTGCCCATTATCCTTTGACATCCGAACCATGAGTATGGAGGAAAAACTGGAGCTACTTCCAGAACTTCTGAACCTTGTAGGAGTGTCAGAAGTAGTATCAGCAGAAGTATCAAAGGACTCCGAGGGAGCGGAAGGAGAAGATTTTGGGAGAGAGGAAGAGGAGGATTTTGGAACTGGCAGTGGGTGAATCGTGTGCCCCCGCTGCCTGTACATAATAGGTTCTCGTATCTGGAAGAAGAGAGTGATGTGATCATTCCACATTCCCTTTCGAAAGAACAGCCATCAAAAGACACACAAACATCAGAGGCTCCACCAAAGCAAACTTGGATACAACTCCGAAAATGGGAGAAACGACTTCCGAAGAAATATGTGGTTGCCACCACCCCAAGTCTGAAATCCCTAGTTATCAAGGTGGAGATCCAAACAACGGATACAGCAGAGGTCAAGTCGGGACCCGCTCTTGTGGATTGCAGAGCCACTGGACAGTTCATGAACAAAAGTTATGCAGAACAACATCATCTCACTACTCAGAAACTGCAAAGACCTATTCCGGTTTACAATGTGGATGGATCACCAAATGAGGCTGGAGCCATCAAGGAGGTTGTCGATGTAATCCTCCGAGTGAATGGGCACATGGAGCGAACCACATTCGTGATTACCAGCTTAGGAAAACAAGACCTAATTCTGGGCTTTACCTGGCTGGAAGAACATAATCCAGAGATTGACTGGCGGACTCGAACTGTTAAAATGAGCCGATGTCCAAAAAAATGTCACACCTGCCGAACTGAGGTGTGAGACGAACGAAGGAAAGAGTGGGTGTTCAAAAGGCAAATCCGAGAGTGTCGGACCGGCCCATTTCCAAAGCTCTTAGAAGAAAAAGGTCTACAGGAAGGAAGTGTAGAGGCAGACGAGGAGGGTGAAGAAGAAGACCCGCTGAAGGAATTAGAGCCTGGGGATAGAGTGATGTGTGTGATGCTCCCACCAGAAGGGGAACACGTCTGAGTCACGCAGACTACCTCCCAGAGGTTGGCAGAGGCCCATTACAAAAATGTCCAAACAGAGGTGGAAATCCCAGAATACCTCCGAGATTTTGAGAGTGTCTTTGCCAAGGAATCCTTCGATGAGCTCCCAGAGAGAAAGATTTGGGATCACGCCATTGAACTGGAGCTGGGGGCCAGTCTAGTTAACTGCAAGGTGTATCCCATGTCCCCATTAGAACAAACCGAGCTAGATGCCTTCATCCAAGAGAACCTTCAGACCGGACACATCTGACCTTCGAAATCTCCGATGGCATCCCCGGTCTTCTTCATCAAAAAGAAAGAGGGATCCCTCCGTCTCATCTAGGACTACCGAAAGTTAAATGCAATGACAGTGAAAAACCGATACCCGCTACCCCTCATTCCAGAGCTGGTGAACCAGCTCAAGGGGGCTAAATATTTCACAAAACAGGATGTCAGATGGGGATACAACAATGTCTGAATCAAGGAGGGGGACGAGTGGAAGGCTGCCTTTTGGACAAACCGAGGACTGTTTGAGCAGCTGGTGATGTTCTTCGGGCTTACAAACAGTCCAGCCACTTTCCAAACAATGATGAATGAAATTTTCCAAGACCTCATCCTAGCGGGACTCGTCTGCATATACATTGATGATATCCTCATCTATTCTCGGACCTTGGCTGAGCACCGAAGGATCACATGCCAGGTGTTAGAATGACTCTGAGAACAGAAACTTTATCTTCGGAAGGAAAAATGCGAGTTTGAAAGAACATGAATTGAGTATCTGGGACTCATCATATCAGAGGGAAAGGTAGAAATTGTTAAGACTAAGAGCCAAGTGAGATGTAAGACCACTGCAATGATAATTGCAGGGAAGTAAGATAATAGAAATTTGCTTGACTCAAAGTTGAAATGGTAAGTGATAACTGGTAGAACTTGTTATTATTTCTCTGTACTACTAGTCATTTTTATATACAGTGGTTAGAATATCATATGAAAGAGATGTGGTGACATGTGAATCTGTACATGAGGGTATGACCTACTATGTGATGCAATGTCTGGGGTAAAGTGGTCATGGAATAGAGTCATGGGTTGTGGAAAATGAATAGGAAAGTGGATAGGAAGAAAGGAAATGTATTGTGCGCGCATGTGTTTCAATTCAGGGATGGTAGTGGGGGTTTGTCTCGGTTCTCGGTTGTCTCGGTGGGTGTCATGATGTAGAATGTGGAGTATAAATGGTAAACTTGTGATAGATATGTCTCGCGTGTTTGATTTGACTCGGAATTGTATTGCTCTTGTGACTCATATGTTTGTGACTCGTTTGACTCGTGTAGTTGTGTAGACTTGTTGACTCATGTAGTTGTGTAGACTCGTTGACTCGCGTAGTAGACTCGTTGACTCGTGTGGTAGACTCGTTGACTTGTGCAGTTGTGTAGACTCTTGACTCGCATGTGTGTAAACTCGTTGGCTCGTGTGTGTGTAAGAAAATGAATGGAGATGTGATGAATAGAAATGTGGGGGAATGATAGTGTGATATCTGTCGGTTTCTAACAGAAATGGACCCTGTAAAAGTCCAAGGAGTAACAGAGTGGCCAACTCCGAAGAACCGAAAGGAAGTCCAGTCGTTCCTCGGATTTGCAAATTTCTATCGGCGCTTCATCAAGGACTTCTCCCTTCATGCTCGACCACTCTTCGACCTCACAAAGAAAGGGGAACCATGGAAATAGGAAGAGAAAGAGGAGATGGCGCTCCAAAAAATTAAGGAGCTTATCACCTCGGCCCCGATACTGACATTCCCAGATGATTCTCGGGCATACAGAGTAGAAACGGATGCCTCGGACTTTGCCACAGGGGCCACCATCTCACAACAATTGCCAGAAGACAGGTTATGGCATCCAATCGCCTTCTTCTCCAAAAGCCTAAGCCCAGTGGAAAGAAACTACGAAATCTATGACAAAGAAATGTTGGCCATCATCCGAGCTCTGGAGGAGTGGAGACACTTCCTAGAAGGGACGCAACTCCAGTTCGAGATCTGGACAGACCATAAGAATCTGGAGTATTTCAGAACCTCTAAGAAGTTAAACCAAAGGCAAGCCTGATGGTCCCTCTTTCTATCCCGCTTCGACTTCACACTCCATCACCGACCAGGACAAAGTATGGGCAAAGCAGATGCACTCTCCAGGAGAGCAGATCATGGATCGGGATCGGAGGATAATGAGAATATAATCCTCCTCCAACCGGAGCTGTTCACGATCCAAGCTCTGGAGGGGATTATGGCGGTTGGAGAAGAAAGAGATATCCTCCTGGACATACGAGCAAAGCTTCGGACCTCAGGCCCAGAAGATCCAGTAGCCAAGGCTATCATAGAACTCCGACGAGGGCATGCCAGATCGGTACGATCTGCCAAGTGGATGGAACAGGATGGCCTCCTCCAGTTCCGAGGGAGGATCTATGTCCCGAATGATCCAGACCTTTGGAGATGCATCATTTCCCAGCACCATAACACGCAAATAGCTGGGCATGCAGGGAGATGGAAAACACTAGAACTGATCTCCAGGAATTACTGGTGGCCTCAGATGTCACGATACGTAGGACAGTATGTAAAAACCTGCAACTCCTGCATATGGACAAAAATCCGGAGACAGCCTCCGATGGGAGAGTTGGAACCACTCCCCATCCCCAAAGCTCGGTGGGACACTATTAGCATAGACTTCATAGTAGAACTGCCGGATGCCCATAGACATGACACGGTCATGAATGTAGTTGACTCAGTAAGCAAAAGGGCGCACTTCCTCCCCACTAACACTACTATCACAGCATTAGGAGCTGCATGACTCTATCTAACACACGTATGGAAACTGCACAGACTTCCAAAACAGGTGGTTTTGGACCGAGGTCCTCAATTTATCTCAGAGTTCACCCGTGAACTCTACCAACTCCTGGGTATCAAGCTTGCAGCAACAACAGCCTACCACCCACAGGGAGATGGCCAGACGGAATGTGTCAACCAGGAGTTAGAGCAGTACCTCCGAGTCTTTGTCAATGAGCGACAAGATGACTGGGATGAACTCCTACCAATGGCAGAATTCGAGTACAATAATCATGTGCATTCTGCCACACAGCAAACTCCCTTCATGTTAGACATGGGACAACACCCGCGAATGGGTTTTGAACCACAACAGCCGAAGTCACAGACGGAAACGGTAAATGAGTTCAAAGACCGAATGGAACAGTCCTTAGAAGAAGCAAAATCAGCACTGGCAAAAGCAAAGGATGATATGGCATAATATTACAACCAACGCCAAACCCCAGCACCAGAATACCAAGCAGGAGACCAGGTGTACCTAGATACCTCGGACATCCGGACAAAACGACCCTCACAGAAATTGAGCCACCGATACTTGGGACCATACACCATTCAAAGAAAAGTGGGAAAACATGCCTACAGGCTCCGACTTTCACAATCCCTCTCTCGGCTCCACCCCGTCTTCAATGTGGTCAAACTCCTCCCAGCCCCTGAAGATCCAATTCCAGCTCAAAGGTCCAAACCACCTCCACCACCGGAATTAATAGAGGGAGAGGAGCATTACGAGGTAGAAAAAGTGTTGGACAGTCGCCTGATGCGAGGGGGGCTCTACTTCTTAGTAAAGTGGCAAGGGTATGGATATGAAGAGAATACATGGGTAAAGGAAGAGGACATGAACGCTCCCACTAAGATACAAGAGTTCTACCTGCAACATCCAGGAGCACCTCGGAGGATCCAAACAACGGCCTTCAAATCCCTATCGTTCCGTGCCACGAGGACACAGCACTCTAGAAGGGGGGGTGATGTCAGGGGACAACCTTCTCCGAAACCTGATTCAAGTCCGAGGTCCTATTTCAAACTCCGACCAACTCCGAGGCTAATTGCCCAAGTCCAAGAGAACCACCAAGCAGAGACAGGACTGATCTTAAAGCATGGTGAATAGAACCCAGAATAAACGCCCAAGCCTTGGACTTAGTACCAGGAAGTTGGCTTTACAAACTCCGATGTATTGATTTGTAAGCTAGTGCACGGACCACTTACATAAGAGTATAAAAGGGGTTCACCAGCGGTGGGATCCTTAGACTTTCCTCTTTGGATTCCCCCTGCTTAGGTGAGGACTCCACATGTAGATAGGTAGTAGTTATAATTAAAACCTTTGGATTCCCCCTGCTTAGCTCTTCTGTGAGATACCTCCAGTCGATGCTGAAGGGTTGCCCTTACAGTACACAAGTCCAAGTCCAAGTATTAGTCATATGTACATAACATATCTCAGTCACAGTCATATCCTTATCACATCACATCCTCGTTACTTGTATTCTATTTGTGCTCATACATAGCTGTGTCACAGATCATAGTTCCACTGTACCAAATGACTGCATTATTTTATGGGATTATGGCTATCTAGGCCTAGTCTAAAAAAGCACCCAATGGTGCCAGTTATTTTTCTCTCAACTTTCTTCTATAAATTTCGCTTAATTTTGCCTTTTGTCACTAAAACTGTGGCATAAAAATTAGTCTTTGGGTATCTAAATGTAGTATCCAATAACCTCAAATTCACTATATTTTTCTCCTATTTTTCCTGATTTTTTAGAGGCTAAAAGCCCTTTATTTTGTTGAAGCCCAACTACAGTATCCACAAGAGTCCACAAACTCAGCTGAGTTTGCTAATCATATCCAAATCCAGTAATTATTCAAACTCAGTGTGGAGCTTGAATTGGTTACCAAGTGCATAGGCACAATGCTGTGCCCATTGCAACAGCACTGCTTCATGGCTATGCTAGCTATTTTAGCACAGGTATGGGGCTATACAAGGCTTGACATAGCCAGTGTAAATAGACCAAAATAATGTACATATAAGGCATAAAAGCTGTGTACATGTGTTATGGCCCATGCCACCAATAAACCCACATTAATCCCCACAACCACCCACACCATTTCCAGGACCTTTCTGACTGTTCAAAGCCTGAATAATTGCTTTCTGAATTCCATTGTATCAACCTGAGGTTCTACAATCCCAAACCTCCAAAGATTCTGAGACCAAGGTTCCGCTCCTTTGATAAATGACACGCAGGATCATCGCGTACCTCACTCCCTTGTTTTTTGTTCTGTATTAGTCCCTTGTACTCTTTCCTCTCCTTGTCTTTACTTGGCAAAGTTAGTACAAGGACTAGATACATGTATATGTCAGGCACCAGACATACTGACAGGCTTAGGGAAAGCCGAAGGGGTCGGATGGATAAAGGCCAAGTCCTGCAGGCTAGAAGTAGTGGCATGGCTTCAACGTGCTCGTGCGTTGCGCCCTACTTCCCATGCGTGCCACCGATTTGGGACAGAGGGATACCTGGGAGGGTGCCAAGAATGTCGGCCCAGGTAAAGGACTTTAGACAGGAGGGGGGAAGACAAGAAGGCGTAAACCTAGTTGATTTCCAGAACAAAGAACCATCTACATACATTGGCTACTTATATAGGCTAATAAGTGAGATGTGGAACAGAGTGGCACAAGGAATGGAGAACAATAAGGTATGAAGAATCATGTGGAAGTATTGTCCACAATGATCAAGAATAGAACAAAGGAATGTAGGCAAGAATAGAACAATGAGGCATGACCGAGAACAAAAGAGTGAGTGAGAATAGAACAATAGAGAGTGGCCAAACATAAAACAATAGGGCCACTGCCGAGTGACAATGAATGTCCCGAGGGTAAATGGGCAAGGGAAAGGACAGGGAAAGAAGGGGAATGAAAGAATGACAAAGGATAGAGGGGATGGGATGAGGAAAGTGAACCACATGATGAGCCAAATGTACCGAGCCAAGGCCACACACTGGTATGGGTAAGGGTTGGTCGGTCGGTACTGCCGAGTAAATCAGAGTATGGTATTGTGGGCTTTACAGTATATAAGACACCAGTCGACTGGACTATTTGCCAGTACGAATATCGACTTAATTCCGTGTCGTTGTTTCCGATTCAGTTCTGGTAAACTTTCTGACTTTCTGAAATTAGGGACAGATGATCGAGGAGGGCACAACACATAAGTTGAAGCCAAGTCCCTGCAACCTTGAACCACTCGAACTACCTAATACCGAGAACAGTCCTAGGCCCCCGGCGCTTCCCGTCTTTCTGCCCCTTTCTGTTTCCATCCATGAACCCGTGACCTCTAGTCCCTCTACCTCCAGAGTACAAACCCCCCCTCTGAAACCATTCGGAACCTCTGGAAACCCTTCCAGAAGTATCTAGCTAAGCGCCTGACACGTGGATTTAACAATATGGTCTGTGCATGATCAAGGCTGTGCAAGGAAATGACTCATAGTCAGGTACTGAAAGTTGATTGGCTAGGAACCTTCTAGAACATTCTACAACCTTCCATGTCCATTAATAGATAGAAGTTCTCGCCCTAGTGTAAATATAATATAAAAGGAGGATATACAGCCTCCCAAAAGTAACAATATACATCAGCTTCTATCCTACCAGTCTGTGTGACTTGTGTGACTCTTTTCTTAGTCATCTGTTAATTTTCCAGTAACAGGGATTAGTACAGTTGATTTTCCTGTATTAGTCTTAGTTAAGTAGTTGATTTTCCTGCTTGACGCCAAGGGTGGGTGACATCCTTGTGATTCTACAGGGTGAAATTGGCTATTGATTTTCATTGGCTATTGATTTTCTAGTCAATTACATTCTGCTTTAAGGGTTGATTTGCTCAGTCAATTTTCCTGACCAGAGATACTCTACAGTTAAGTGTTGTTGCCTCACAAGCAATACACTTGTCCTGTCTTTACCTCAGAGTGAATTAACTTGAATCTCAAGTCAATCCACTTATTTCCTCTAGCCTCTGAGCACATTCCCTTCTTTAGGAATACTTGGACCCCGATAGTGTCCATGAGCCTAATACAGACTTTGCAGACTATGAGTCTTTGCTGCTAAGAAATGCATTATGATCCAGTCGTCTTAACTTTGTTAAGTTATTACAGAGGGTTGTAACCAGGGTACAAATATTAAATTATTTCCAGAGTTGTACTGCAGCAAAGTTTAGTATTCTCTTAAACTTGTTTATTCCACAGTCATAGAGATTGGAAGTGTTATTAACTTAACACCACAGTCTTGACAGGTTCCAAAACAATTATATCCTGCCACAGAAAAGGACCACTGTGCACAGGCTTTTAGGTATTAATTACCTAGAGCAAACCTACAATGGTTCCAAAATGTCAAGTGCATGTACCAAGTATCAGGTAACTTGGCAGTGCTGACTGAACGATTAGTCTAATTCTACGTGCAAGTGACCAAGCCACACATAAGTCACTTGGTACATCAGTCTCAGCTTGGAACATTCATCATCCACACTTCCCATTCCCATCCCTTTTCTACTCTTCCCCCATTCATTACCCATTAATCCCCACTCCATTTATTCTCTATTCTTGGCCCATTTTACCTTGGGACATTTCTTTATTATTTTATCCTTGGCCATGACTCTATTGTTTTATATTCAGTTACTTTCTATTATCTTATTCCTGGCCACATTTCTATTATCTTATTTTCATTATTCTATTCTCATCCACATTCCTTATTCTATTCTTGATCATTGTGGACAATACCTCCACATGCTCTGCATACCTTATTGTTCTCCATTCCTTATTCCACATCTTACTTCTTAACCTATATAAGTAGTGAATGTATGTAGATAGTTCTTCACTCTGAATATCAACTAGGTTTATGCCTTCTTGCCCTCCCTTCTGCTGCTGAAGTCCTTTACTCAGGCCAACACCCTTGGCACTCTCCCGGGTATCTTATCTGTTCCAAATCAGTGGCATGCATGGAAAGTAGGGTGCAATGCATGCGTACATTGAAGCCAAGCCACTCTGACCGGCCTGCAGGACTTGGCTACCTCCCACCAACATTGTGAAGTTGGCACTATTGCAATAGTGCTTGGCCCATGCATCGTCGGCATTCCCAGTGCCTGACATAAAACCACTCATTAGCAACAAAACTATTCAAATGAGACCTGCAATATGAAATATTCATATCTTAGGAAGTTCAACATCAATTTACTATATTTTGGTCTACAAGATAGTCATAATACTCAAGCATATGTCATAATAATTCTATTATTTTGAAAATTAAATTGAATTTTATATTTGATACATAATCCAAAACTTCCAAAGATGAAAATAGTTTTGTTGCTTACTGTACAGTGTATGTACTGCAAACCAGTGTAGTAATGTCACAGATTCACTAAATTTTAGTGTTTGCAGTCTATGCTGGGACTAATAATTTTGGGTAACTAATACTCTCTATTAATTTTCCAAGGTACTACTTGGATTGTGACCAAGGTAGAAAAATTAAATCATTTCCAGAGTTGTGTGTGCTATAGCAGAGTTTCAAACTGTTCTTCATCTTGCTTCACTATACAAAGTGATAGACTGAGGTGTTATCCCTTTAATATCAAAGGTTTGTCCAGGTTCCAAAACACCAAGAATACTGGTAATCTTCCAGATATAACAGTATTCATGTGTGAGTCTGTTATTTACAACAACTGAGATTGCTGTCTAAATTTCACTAATTACCATAGTGAGGGGAAGTGTTGAAAAATGCAGTGCCTAGTTGCAGACAATGGATGCATCTTGTGGACACATCCACATATACCACTCAAGCCACACTTTTCCATTCCACATTACCATGCATTATGTGTTACTTATCCATTGTTCCAATCCATTCCCATCCAGTATGAATACTGAAGTAGTTAAATACTTTTCTGACTCGGTACCTAACCAGATTTCTACATCTCTTGGATATGCTGGAGGAAACAACTTGGCACCAAATTGGCGGGGTCACGTGACTTGTTTTCGTCGTTTTGTGTTTGGTTGTGTGTACTTGTATGTAAGTACATTGGGCTCCTGTCGCGTTCTTATAAATTGACGCGTCGCGTTGTCGTCTTCTTCTACCACTACCAAACCCCATCCCTGCCGCATCCCACGTTTTTGTTGTGTCCAAGATTTTACTGAAATGACCTCCTTCGTATATAAACGCGGTACGCCCCTCCAGCCTGTGTAGCAAATTCTCAATGATCTGACCTCTCCTTCTCTGCGACTTGGGCTCAAAGACGGGTGAGTTCAGGCGCGTGGTATCTCCTTATTCACCCACTGACGCGTCTTTGTCAATATAGACGGGCAAGTTTTTCGTGTCCTCATCGCGCTCCTGACGCGTCATGCTAACTCGCTCTTGAGCAGAAAGAACAGGTAGCTTTTGATAAAGTACGTTCGACGCGTCTTTGTTCCATATTCTTCTCATCCTGGTTCATAGATCACCTCTCGAATCAATAAGGTTTGTCTCACACATCGCGACGCGTATATTCGCGACACTCATTCCCATTCTCAATAGCTTTGTTATGGACTTGA
>QLPI01005310.1:0-18913 GCA_003314275.1 Chroogomphus rutilus | reverse complement strand
AACACGCTGCCATAATTAAAGGCGATATATATCTCGCGACGAAAGGCACGAAGAACACTAGAAGATTTTTTTCACAATGAGTTTGTATATTGTACACGACAACTAATTTGTTGAAATGAGAGAAACACCATATATATTTAATTAAAAACATATCCGCAAATCGTTATCTGTACGATAACACCGACAACAAATACCAGACACTCTACAGACATAGCATATCTCCGGCACCCAGGATATCCGCTGTACTGTCGTACAACGTTGAGAAGGGACCAACACTCACAAGTCCCCCCAAAAATGCAGCTTCCAGTGTCCCGAAACTCAGGAATCCCACGGTGAGACCTGATTCGTCAATTAAGGATGATAAATAAAAAAACGAAGCTATTTTACCTTCTCGAACAATAGAGAAATGACATGTGCTGGTGAGATCGGCTATGCCACATTTGGAAAAAAATCTTCTGTGAGGAGGGTTCCGAGATTTGTCCAGTATCATACTACAAATTAGTCCAAGAGGAATTTGATGGAAAACTGATATTTGACCTGCTCCAAAATTGAACTAGACACACACGGTAGAGCTGATAGTGTACCGCATCCATTTGGATAAACTAGCCTACACCTGCGCTGACCGATCGAAACAGGGTCGATTGACATGCCATTCCTAGGATGTATTATTAGATGAATAATTGTGGATGACAAATGTACAATCATCCAACAATCACATCCAATTGTATGTTTGTAAATTCTTAATGCTAAGAGACATTTCAACTAGATCTCTCTCAAACTTCCTTTACTTACAAACATCATAGCTCAGATGGACTATACTTGTAACAAGTCATGAAGGGCCAAAGGTCAAGCTCAAACTTGGGGTGTGGAGCTTGTTATAAATGAGCAAAATACACATTATTTTACAAATTTAACAAACCTCATGAAATTAATGAGATATTGTTCTAAATAATCAAAATGTATTACTACTATGTCCTTGAATACTTTTGAGATGTATCTATACAGATACAACCATCCCAATCTGCATATACGTGCACATATGTATGCAATTGTCAAGCGTCGGATACTGATGGACTTCGGTACTGCCGAGGGGTGTTGGTGAAAAGGTCGGGCGGACTATGGCCAAGTCCTGCAGGCCAAGAGTAGTGGTGTTGGCTTCAACGTGCTCGTGCGTTGCGCCCTACTTGCTGTGCGTGCCACTGTATTTGCCACAGATGGATACTCGAGGGGATGCTGATGATGCCAGCTTGAGTCGAGGACTTAACAGAAGAGAAGAAGGTAGAAGGGCCTAAGCCTAGTCGATACCCAGAATGAGGAAATATGTACATGCATGTCCTACTTATATAGGTTTAAGAAGCGACATGTGGAATAAGGAATGTGGGACAACAAGATATGCAGAGCATGTGGTCATTGTCCACAACGAACAAAATTAGAACAAGGAATGTAAAGCGGGGATAGAACAATAAAAGACAGGATAATAGAATGTGTCCGAAGATAGGACAATAGGAGGTGCCAGACTATAAGACAAGGCTGGCAACCGAGGATAGTACAAGGACAGGAAGTCTCGAGGTGAAACGGACCGAGGAATGTGGATGGCGGATGTACCGAGCCAAGACCGGTGTACCAAGTGTTATGCATGCTGCATGGATATTTGTACATGGACGTAGGATGGTTGTTCGGTCGGCACTGGCGAATGATCGGGACCTCGGTACATGGACTTGACAGCAATACACTATTTCAAAGTAATTTCTGTTAAAATATAAAGACTGAAATACTATCTCAGTCTCTTGGAAAAGAGCTCATATTAGAAATAGCTAACTACTTGAAATACTATCTAAAAATATAGTTAAAACTTGTATGAAATATAGGAATAAACTTAGACTTGTACCTCAGTCTCTTGGAAAAGAGCTAAGGTCACAGTGTCACACAACTACAAAATATAATGGCAAATTCAAACTCCTACCAAGGGCAGATATCAGGGATAATAATAAATAGAACCCATACCCCCTCTCTGATACCATCAGGTCTTGGTTGCCAGAGATAAGGAGAAGAGATGCTTGGGCTGAATGTCAAACCCTTAACAATTTCAACAACAACAGGCTTCTATGACTAGCTGATTTAATGATCAATATTAATCAATAGTATTTTTGTGGTATTTTTCCATAATTATCCTGCTGCATATTAAAATTCTATTACCCTCCTGTCCTGGTGTGTATCTGAGACAATGTCAAGCTTTGGGAATGCCGAGATGTCAGACGGGAATGGCCAAGTCCTACAGGCCAGGAGTAGTGGCTTTGGCTTCAATGTACTCGTGCATTGTACCCTACTCTTCCATGTGTGCCACTGATTTGCAACAGACAGGGTACTTGGGAGGATACTGGTGATGCTGGCCCAAGTAGAGGACTTAACAGAGGAGGAGAAGGTAGAAGGGCCTAAGCCTAGTTGATACCCAGAATGAGGAAGTATGTACATGCATGCCCTACTTATATAGGTTTAAGAAGCGACATGTGGAATAAGAAATGTGGGACAATAAGGTATGCAGAGCATGTGGGTATTGTTGTCAAGCCCGCAACACCGAGTACCGGCTCACTTGGGAATACCGACTAACCGGCCCTTGCCCACATCATCTCGCACTACCACGCGGCCTCGGCTCGGTACACCTGGTACATCTTATGGACTACTTCTCTCGTTCTATCCTCTTCATTGTTCCTTCACCCCCTATCCACTCCTTGATCCGTTTCCCCCGAACAACATGATGGCCACTCATTGTCCTGGCCACTGCCCTTGTTTTATCTTGGGCCGTCCCCTATTGTTCTATTCTCACCCACTACTTCATTATCGTATTCTCAGCCATACTCTATTATTCTAATCCCACTTACATTCCTTATTCTATTTCTGATCACTGTGGACAATGCCTCCATGTGGTTACTTCATACCTTATTGTCTCCATTCCTTACGCCACCCTGTTCCACATCTTGCTTCTTAACTATATAAGTAGCGGGATATATGTAGATAGTTCCTCACTCAGAATATCAATTGGTTCGCACCCCTTTGTCTGTTCCCTATTTCTAAAAGTCCTTCGCTCGAGCCGATGCCCTCGGTATCCTCACGAGGCTCCTCCCACTACCCAAATTAGTGGCACACATGGAACAGCAGGGCACAATGCACGAGCACGTTGAAGCCTAGCCACTCCGGAATGGTTTGCAGGACTTAACCAATATCTCGGCGTTACCAAATCTTGACAGTATATTCTGAGTGTTACTGCTTTCCGTGCCACCTCCGTTCTTATGATCATGCCCCCACGAACTAGATCCACAGCCTGTATGGATGACAATCGGCTCACCCCCACAGTAAATCAACGAAGGGAGCGCGAAGCCTCTGGTACCCCGCCCCTTCTCATTGGTTATACCTCGCCAACAATAGAACTACGGCGTCTCGCCTCCCCCTTCGAGCAAGAACCATGCATCGAAGAGGTGGTCGACAATGAAATCGAAAACAAAGATTATGATAACGACCATCAAGCACCCCATCCAGCCAAGGACGAACCCAGTTCAGTACACTACGACACAGATGCTGAAACTGAGGAACAGCCTCAGCACCCCCGGCAGGCAAACACGCCTGAACCTCCCCGTACACCCCATCAGCCCGTGGCCGCACCTCCGCAACCTGTGGCCGCACCCCCTCCATCCGCGGCTATACCGCCGCAGGCCAGGCAAGCTCCCCGAGCCTGACCAGCCCCACAGCCCAGGCAAGCTCCGCAAGCCGGGCCACTTCCTAGGGCCAGGGCTCCCGTGAACCTGGCCAACAATCAAGACCTTCTGAATGCCATTCTCAAACTTGGCAGGACCGCTTGGAACCACCGACAAGACGGTCAAGCCACCAGAATCCGAGAACCAGAACCCTTTGATGGAACCGACCCAAAGAAGTTAAAGGGTTTCATCTTCCTCTGCAGAATGAATTTCCACACCCGGCCTAACTCGATAGGCAAAAAGTCAATTACATGGTCTCCTACCTGAAAGGAACAGCTCTGGAATGTTTCGAGCTGTACCTGACGGGTAATCCTAATACAGAACCCCATTGGACCAGCAACCTGGAGCTCTTCATCGATGAATTACAGATCAACTTCGGCTCTTGGGACGAAAGAGCCGATGCTGAGACGGCCCTCGAAAAGCTAACCATGTAGGACAACCACAAAGCCACTCAGTTCTTTGTGGAATTTTACAGGCTCGCAGTGTTTGTCGACTATAATGACAACGCCCTCCTCTGCAAGGCATACACGGCACTGCCGAAGCGCATCAAAGATGGTCTCATCCATTTCGACAAACCCCGCACACTCGACGAACTCCGAAACCGTGTTCAACGGATCGACATGAGGTATTGGGAACGAAAAGCTGAACAGTCTGCGGAGGGCAGCAATGAGCCAAAGAAAGATATCAGATCGGACAAGCCTGGCAACAGATCCACCTTGGACAACCGCCAGCAACATAATAGCAATGATAACAGCAGCAAGGATGCATCCAAGAAAAAGGACGGGAAAATGCCTGACCCACCCGAGTATACCAAAACCCTCAGAAAGGATGGCAAACTTCTCCCGACCGAATGCCAAAGACGCATGGACCACAACCTGTGGCTCCTCTGTGCCGCCAGCGATCACAAAGTCGCCGAATTCCCAAAGGCAACCAAAGCCCGCACGACCACCACTTCTGACTCCGTCTCACAGGCATCCGATGCCGAGGACACCAATGCTGAGGACTCAGCGACGGAGACCGAAGACTAGTCTGCTACCCGCCAGCCTCTGAGCACACCGAGAGTTGCGTTGACTTGGTAGATGCTAGTAGTGAGGTGTAGATCAATGCTCCTATGCCCCCAAATTTTCGTTTAAAATTTTTCAGTCATTATCCGTTCATAGTTAGACTCTTATGTTATTCCGCCTTAGAATTCGTTGATCCAGTACTGCTAAATTCGGTTGTTACTGAATACATAGACATGTCACTAGATCCTCCAATAGGACAACCAGTCCACTCATCCATTATCACATCACTAGATCCATTGGTTGGCAATATTCGGTCACAACTCGCTCACCCACTATAATCCGTTGATTAACAGGGTATTGGGCAGTATTACACTCCGTCACGCCACTAACGCCTTTAGGTGCGTCCAATGGCTTTGGTCCAGTTGGCACATGCCACTGCTCCAAAAGCCTCACCCAGGATCCTGCTCCATCGCTGGAAACTCCGCCAAAGGGTTTCTAGCTCAGGCCTCTCGGTCAGTGGCGCCATTCGGCACGTTCGGCCAAGGTCTTCTCCGTCCATCCCCATCCGTTCCTATTCATCCGATTTGCATAAATTGCATCATATACTTATACCTTGTAGACAATGGGACGTCTACCTAGACAGGGGGGGTGGCAACCAAGCAATGCTATGAACTTCCCCTCCCGAAAAAATCCCCCTTCCATTCACTTTTTATCTCGACCTTAACTCCTACCCATCCCGACACGCTATTCCCGATACCATTGATCCCTCCGTCCAACCCGACCAAATCTGCCGAAACAAACATCGGCACATTCACTTGTTTTCCTCTGCTCACATACTTCTATTTTCTTCCTTATCCCTTCTTTAAAAAGAAAAACAAACAATTTATTATCAGTCATCTTTCAAAGTCTCATCTATCACCATCTCCTCATCCTGTTCCTTACCCTTGTCCTTCCCTTTCTCTTCACCCTCATCATCTTTCAACTGATCCTCACCTGGATCCTCACCACCCAACTCCTCTGCAACAACCGGTATCGCCGGCACTGCCGACTCCCTGCGCAGAACCAGACTCTCATGCAAGAGAACCATCGCACGGCCCATGAACCTCACTCCTTCCACTAACTCGAGGAGCAACCTGTTCGACCTTGCCCTCTCTTGGAGAATGTCCTCCCAGATCTCGGCAAGTCGTCGCGACCCCGACCCCCCGGGCAAGGGGACTTCCACTGTCATTTCATGCCCGCTCGGCTGTATGACCACCGGCCGTTCGCTCGGTCGCATCGTAACGGCCCTTCTCGGCCTCTTCATCGGCCGCTCCTCTTCCGTCTCCTCCCCACTCTCTTCCTCACTCTCACTCTCTGACTCCACCTCTTCCCGACTCCTCGCCTTGCGCTGCCGAGGCACCGCCAAGCTGCATTTCACCTGGCATGCATTGCAGCACCCGCACGCCATTCCCACATTTCTAACGGAGCAGGCTTCTCCGTGTTCCTTGCAATGGTCGCAAGGAGGGCAAAGAGAGGGCAACCACTCCCGGGTCGGCTTCTTTTTGGACTGATAAAAAATAAGTAAAACAAAAAATATGAACAAAAAACCCTTTGTACCTGGGCCCCCCTAGGCCTACCTCTCCTACTCAGCCCCATATCCACGTCCATACCCCTCTTACGTGTCACCATCTTCGGCACACCTGGGCTTTTGGGATCTTCGATAGCTTTGACACCCGCATTCTCAAGTGCCCTGACCTGCCCTGCAAGGTCCTGGCTGACCTCCACATTCCCTTTCTCCTCAGGAGCCCGAGTAACTGCCCGCTGGGCCAAATGGACCCACTTTTCCTCAGCTGCCTGGGCAATGTCCTGAGCCAGACGAGCAGCCTTGGTCACCGTCTCGAATGCCTCCTTAGCGGCCTTTTCTGCCTGCTCTGCTTCCACTCTTGCCTTTTTGGCAGCCTCCTCGTCTGCCTTCAGTTGAGCTGCAGCAGCCCCATCCGCCATCTCTTGCTCCTGTTGACGCTGTCATTCAAGCCGGTTCTTCTCGAATCGCTCCTTTTCGTCATCGGTTATGTCACCCATTCCTCGCCCTGATCCTTTGATGGGAGTAAAGAACAAAGTTGATGAAAAGCCTGGGAATTTCCCCAAACAAAACCGTGACATCACACTGACACCTGGAACTCTATTTTTTAACTCTGCTTACCGGCTTCATGGGTTCAGCCGCTAGAGGGGGGATACTGTCAAGCCCGCAACACCGAGTACTGGCTCACTCAGGAATACCGACTAACCGGCCCTTGCCCACATCATCTCGCACTACCACGCGGCCTCGGCTCGGTACACCCGGTACATCTTATGGACCACTCCTCTCGTTCTATCCTCTTCATTGTTCCTTCACCCCCTATCTACTCCTTGATCCGTTTCCCCAGAACAACATGATGGCCACTCATTGTCCTGGCCACTGCCCTTGTTTTATCTTGGGCCGTCCCCTATTGTTCTATTCTCGCCCACTACTTCATTATCCTATTCTCAGCCATACTCCATTATTCTAATCCCACTTACATTCCTTATTCTATTTCTGATCACTGTGGACAATGCCTCCATGTGGTTACTTCATACCTTATTGTCTCCATTCCTTACGCCACCCTGTTCCACATCTTGCTTCTTAACTATATAAGTAGCGGGATGTATGTAGATAGTTCCTCACTCAGAATATCAATTGGTTCGCACCCCTTTGTCCGTTCCCTATTTCTAAAAGTCCTTCGCTCGAGCCGACGCCCTCGGTATCCTCACAAGGCTCCTCCCACTACCCAAATTAGTGGCATGCATGGAACAGCAGGGCGCAACGCACGAGCACGTTGAAGCCTAGCCACTCTGGAACGGTTTGCAGGACTTAACCGATATCTTGGTGTTACCGAATCTTGACAATTGTCCACAATGAGTAAAATTAGAATGAAGGGATGCAAATGGAAATAGGATAATAAAAGATAGAATAATAGAAATGTGACCAAGGATAGGACAATAGGGAGTGCCCAACTATAAAACAATGGTTGCGACCGAAGATAAAACAAGGACAGGAAGTCCCAAGGTGAGGTGGATCGAAGGATGAGGAGTAGGCATGGTGGGATTAATGGATGGTGAGTGGTGTAGAGTACTTGAGGGGTAAGGACAAGGAGTGTGGGTGGTGGATGTGCCGAGCCAAGATTGGCATACCAAGTGACTTTACATGCAGCATAGACACTTGTACGTAGACATAGAATGACTGCTTGGTAGGCACTGCCAAATTACTGGAGTTCAGTACGTGTACTTGACAAACAAGTGTCAAGTGCATGTACCAAGCACCTGGTAATTTGGCAGCACCAACCAAACAATCAGCCTAATTCCATGCACAAGTGACCAATCCACACATATGTCACTTGGTACATTGGTCTCAGCTCGGCACATTCACCACCCACTTTCCCTATTCCTATCCCTCATTCACTCTTCCCCACTTATTATCCATTAATCTCCCCTCCATCTACTCCTTGTTTCTTGGCCCATTCTACTTCAGGACATTTCTTTATTGTTTTATCCTCAGCCAAGACCCCATTGTTTTATATTTGGTCATTTTCTATTATCCTATTCTTGGCTACATTTTCATTATCTTATTTTCATTGTTCTATTCTCGTCCACATTCCTTATTCTATTCTTGATCATTGTGGACAATGCCTCCACATGCTCTGCATACCTTATTGTTCTCCATTCCTTATTCCACATCTCGCTTCTTAACCTATATAAGTAGCAAATGTATGTAGATAGTTCTTGTCAAGTCCACAATACCAAGCTCTGGTTCACTCAGCAATACCTACCGACCTTTACCGTTTATATCCCACACACCAGTGACAAGTCATTCCTCACCAGTACATGGTCTCAGCTTGGTACATTCAGCACTTCACTTGGTTCCCTGTCCCTACCCCATTCCCTCTATTCCCTATTATTCCTTCACCCCACATCCTTTTCCTTACCTGTTTCCCTTTGGGACGAATGGCATTCACTTATTATTCAGTCACAGCCCTATTGTAATATGTTTGGCCAATTTTCCATTCTTCTATTTTCACCCACTCTCTGATTATTCTATTCTTGGCCATATCTCATTATTCTATTCTTGATCATTGTGGACAATACCTCCACATGATTCTTCATACCTTATTGTTCTCCATTCCTAATGTCACTCTGTTCCACATCTTGCTTCTTAACCTATATAAGTAGCAAATGTATGTAGATAGTTCTTCACTCTGAATATCGACTTGGTTTACAGCTTCTTGTCCTCACTTCTCCCGTCTGAAGTCCCTTACTTGGGCCGACACTCTCAGCCCTCTCCTGGGTCTTTCTTCTGTCCAAATTAGTGGCACGCATGGAACAGCAGGGTATAATGCACAAGTATGTTGAAGCCTAGCCACCTTGATTGGTCTGCAGGACTTGGCCAACTCCCATCCACACTATTGGCATTACCGATACCTAACAGTTCTTCACTCTGAATATCAACTTGGTTTATGTCCTCTGGTGTTAAATCCACGTGTTGGCCCTTAGCTAGAGGCTTCCGGAAGGGTTTCCGGAAGGTTCCAAAAGGTTTCGAAGGGGGGTTTGTATTCCGGAGGTGGGGGGACTAAAGGTCGTGGGTTCACAATCAGAATCAGAATGGGGATGAAAAGATGGAAGTGCCGGGGGTCTTAGGACTGTTCACGGTATAGGGCAGTACGAGTGGTTCAAAGTTGCAGGGACTTGGCGTCAACTTATGTGTTGCGCCCTCCTCGATCGTCTGTCCCTAATTTCGGAAAGTCGGAAGTTTACCGGAGCTGAATCGGAAACTACGATGCAGAATTAAGTCAATATTCATACTGGCAAATAGCCCAGTCGACTGGTGACTTATATACATGTATCTAGTCTTGTACTATCTTTTGCCGAGTAAAGACAAGGGGGGAAGAGAATACAAGGGGCAATATAAAACGAAAAACAAGGGAGTGAGGTATGCGATGATCCTGCACGTCGTTTATCAAAGGAGCGGAACCTTGGCTTTGGAATCTTCGGAGGTTCGGAAATGCAGAACCTTGGATTGATGCATTGGAATATTGAAAAGCGGTTATTCAGACTTTGAGCGGTCAGAAAGGTCCCGGAAATGGTGCGGGTGGTTGTGGGGTTTAATGTGGGTTTATTTGGCGGCATGGGCCATAACATCTGGTCTTCTCTTCTCCTGTTTAAAGTCCCTTACTTGGGCTGACATTCTTGGCACTTCCTTCTGTCCAAATTAGTGGCATGCACAAATACATTAAAGCCAAGCCACCACAATTGGTCTGCAGGACTTGGCTGATTCCAGCCAGCACTATCAACATTACTGATACCTAACAACAAGGCACCCATGTGGAGGTAATTTGGAGCATTACATATTCAGGATTGGTATCATTGTCAAGCACAGGAAGTGCCAAGGTGTGTGGACCAAGTACTAATGCAAAAGTACCAACTTGTCAAGTACATGTACCGAGATTCTGGTAACTCAGCAATGCTGACTGAACAGTCATCCTATATCCATGTACAAGTGCCCATGCCACATGCAAATCACTTTGTTGCCGGTCTCAGCTCAGCACACCTGCCATCCACATTTCCTCGTCCCCATCCCTCATTTGCTTTACCTCATTTACCATCCATTAAATCCCACCATATCCGCTCCTTAATCCTCAACCCCTCTTACCTTAGGACAATTTACCATTGTGCTATCCTTGGCCATGGCCCATTGTTTTATAGACAGTCACTCCCTATTGTTCTGTCTCTGGCCACATCCCTATTATTCTATTTTCATTGTTCTATCCCCGTTTACATTCATCCATTCTATTTTTGATCATTGTGGACAATACTCCCACATGCTCTGCATACCTTATCGTCTCACATTCCTTATTCCACATGTGACCTCTTGAACCTATATAAGTAGGACATGCATGTACATACTTCCTCATTCTGGGTATCGACTAGGCTTAGGCCCCTTACCTTCTCCTCCCTCTGTAAAGTCCTCTACTCGGGCCAGCACCTTCAGCATCCCCCAAGTATTCCCTCTGTCCCAAATCGGTGACACACATGGCAAGTAGGGCATAATGCATGAATATGTTGAAGCTAAAGCTACTACTCCTGGCCTGCAGGACTTGGCCATTACATGCCCAGCCCTTCAGCATTACCAAAGCTTGACACAACTTCACAATGCTGGCAGGGTATCAGCCAAGCCCCCTTAAAGTGTACTCACTTCCAAATCAGTTCAGGTTGTAGGAGTTGAAACCTCTCCTCCAAGGAAAAATCCAATTTAAATCAGTCTTATCTGGACTCCCAAAAAATGTTATAATATTTTGGCTGACCATTTAAGAGTGAATTTTACCCTCAAGTAATTAACTCTTAAATCATCAAGCACTTTGGGCCCAAGGAAACCCTTCAAAAACACTTATATTTTTTCACCTATCTCTACTCGGACCCACAAGGAACCACAGCCAGGCACCAAACCCTTATACATGGAAAATGGCACCAAACTGCTAGCTCAAGTTCTCAAGACTGCAATGTACAACAAATTCCTGGGTTTATGTAATGAATATTACATACAAGGTCAGCCCAGAAGCATGGCTTGCACACTATTAATATTTTGTGACTTGACCAGTTATGAGACTACCAGCCATGGGAATATTGCTTATTTCTTATCACTAGTGTCTACAGGGTGACACTGTGACTTCCACAGGCTTCTAGGACTGTCCATTCCTTCCACACCCTTCCACTAATTTCAGGAAAGACTTATCGGGGAGTTACATAATCAGCATAGAATTAGTTTAAGGTATCAGTAGTAGCTGGTAATATACACTAACTTTAGATGCCCTCTACCAAAGCTCTCTGTGAGATACTTCCATAAGAGTTGGAGAGTTACCCTTATAATCTCCCAGATAGAGCAACTACAAGTAGTCACACTGTTATGGCCCATGCCGCCAAACAAACCCACATTAAACACCACAACCACCCGCACCGTTTCCGGGACCTTTCCGATCGCCCAAAGCCTGAATAACCGATTTCTGGATGTCCGACATACATTCCGAGGTTCCGTAATTCCGAACCTCCGAAGACTCTGAAGTCAAGGTTCCGTTCCTTGATAGACGACGCGCAGGATCATCGCGTACCTCACTCCTTGTTCTTCGTTTTATATTGCCTGTTGTACTCTCTTCCCCCCCTGTCTTACTCGGGAAAAGATAGTACAAGAACTAGATACATGTATACAAACAACCAGTCGACTGGACTGTTTGCCAGTACGAATATCGACTTAATCTTGCGTCGTAGTTTCCGATTAGTTTCCGGTAAACTTTCCGACTCTCTGAAATTAGGGACAGACGATCGAGGAGGGTGCAACACATAAGTTGAAGCCAAGTCCCTGCGACCTCGAACCACTCGTACCACCCTATACCGTGAACAGTCCAAGACCCCCGGCGTTCCCGACTTCCATCCGCTCCGATTCCGATCCTGATTCTGATCCCCACCCCCACCCTCGGAATACGAACTCCCCTTTCAGAACCCTTTTGGAACCCCCGAAAACCCTTCCAGAAGTCTCTAGCTAAGCGCCGATATGCGGATTTAACACACACCAAAAACCAAACCCTCTCCCAGGCCACCCCAAGTGCATCTTAAAAGATGGGAAAAATGGCTCCTGAAGAGGTACATCTTAGCAGCCTGCCTGACACAGAAGTCACTAGTCATCAAGGTAGAGATCCAAACGACCAATACTACTGAGGTCAACCAGCTCTCATAGACTGTAGAGCCATGGGACAGTTCATGAACCAAGGGTATGTGGAGTGCCACTGAATCACTACTCAAAAGCTCCAGAGACCGATCCTGGTGTACAATTTGGACAGGTCATCAAATGAAGCAGGATCCATTCAAGAAATTGTGGATGTAATCCTCCAAGTAGACAGGTATATGGAACAGACCATGTTCACAGTCATCAACCTGGGCAATGAGTTGATGTCTCACTAAGTGCTGCACGTGCAGGACCGAGATTCAAGAGGAGCAGAAAGAGGTTTGAAAGGTGGAGCAATATGTTTGGATGTGCCTAATAGGCTCATTCCTAGCACTGCCCAAGGAGGAAGGTGATGCAGAGGAGGATAGAGAGTGGAGTGACCTGATATACAGGGACATGTGGGAGGAGCTAGAGGAAGGAGATAGGTTGATCTACATGATGATGCCATAGGAATCTGAGTACATATGAGCCACCCAGACTGCCTCACAATGGCTGGCTGAAGCCCACTACAAGAACACTTGAGCAGAGATAGAAGTACCCAACTATCTCAGAGAGTTCAAAAGTGTGTTTGCAAAGGAGTCCTTCAATGACCTCTCAGAGAGAAAAATCTAAGACCATGTGATCAAACTAGAGCCAGGCTTGAGCCCCACGAACTGCAAGGTATACCCAATGTCCCCACTGGAGCATGCCAAGTTACATGTCTTCATCCAAGAGAACCTCCAGACAGGGCACATTTGACCCTTGAGGTCACCCATGGCTTCCCTGGTTTTCTTTATCAAGAAAAAGGATGGGTCCTAGCACCTTATACAGGTGTTATGGCCCATGCCACCAAATAAACCCACATTAAACCCCACAACCACCTGCACCATTTCCGGGACCTTTCCGACCACTCAAAGTCTGAATAACCGCTTTCCGATATTCTGATGCATCAATCCAAGGTTCCACATTTCCGAACCTCTGAAGATTCTGAAGCCAAGGTTCTACCGCTCCTTTGATAAACAACGCATAGGATCATCGCGTACCTCACTCCCTTGTTTTTCGTTCTATATTGCCCCTTGTACTCTCTTCCCCCCCTTGTCTTTACTTGGCAAAAGATAGTACAAGACTAGATACATGTATATAAGTCACCAGTCAACTGGACTATTCACCAGTATGAATATCGACTTGATTCTGCGTCATAGTTTCCGATTCAGTTCTGGTAAACTTTCCAACTTTCCAAAATTAGGGACAGATGATCGAGGAGGGCACAATACATAAGTTGAAGCCAAGTCCCTGCGACCTTGAACCACTCATACCACCCTATACTGTGAACAGCCCTAAGACCCCCGGTGCTTCCTGTCTTTCTGCCCCCATTCCAATTCCAATCCCAAACCTGTGACCTTTAATCCCTCTGCCTCCGGAGTACAAACCCCCTTTAGAAATCATTTGGAACCCTCCAGAAACCCTTCCAGAAGCCTCTAGCTAAGCGCCAACATGTGGATTTAACAACAGGACTACCGACAATTGAATGCCATGACATTGAAGAATCAGGACCTGATCCTGCTCATTCCTGAGCTAGTCAACCAGCTCAAGGGGGATAGGCACTTCACAAAGTTGAAAGCTTGGTGGGGATACAACAATGTGTGGATCAATGAGAGTGGTAAGTGGAAGGCAGTGTTTTGGTTGAACTGATGACTGTTTGAGGTGTTAGTGATGTTTTTTTGACTCACCAATAGCCTGGCTACCTTCCAGATGATGATGAATGATATTTTCTAAGATCTCATCATGGAAGGGGTGGTATGTGTGTAATTGATGACATCCTTATCTATTCCAAGACATGTGCCAAACACTGAGCAATCACATGGTGAGTATTAGAGCAGCTTCAAGAGCACAAGCTCTACCTGAAGAAGGAGCAGTGCAAGTTTGAGCAAATGTGGATTGAGTACCTAGGTCTCATAATCTCTGAGGGGAGGATAGAGATGGTCCCAGTGAAAGTGAAGGGAGTGACCAAGTGGCCAAGCCCAATGAGCTGGTCATTCTTGGGATTTGCCAACTTCTACCAGCAATTCATAAAGGACTTCTCGCTCCACACCCACCCTCTATTTGACCTCACCAAGAAGGGAGACATGTGGAAATGGGATGAGGCCAAAGCAGGGGCTTTCCAAAAACTCAAAGACCTGATCACCTCAGCTCCAGTCCTGGCATTCCTAGATGACACCAGGGCTTACCAAGTAGAGGCCAACACCTTCTACTTTGTCACAGGAGCCACCATCTCACAACAGTTGCCCAAGGATAACACATGGCATCCCATTGCCTTCTTCTCAAAGAGCCTAAACCCAGTGGAGAGAAACTATGAGATCCACAACAAGGAGATGTTGGCTATCATGAGGGCATTAGAGGAGTGGTGGCATTTCTTAGAGGGGGCTCAATACTGCTTCAAAATCCAGATAGACCATAAGAATCTAGAGTATTGCCAGACCTCTAAGAAACTATACCAAAGGCAGGCCTGGTAGTCCCTATATCTGTTGCATTTCAACTTTATGCTTCACCATAGGCTGGGCTGAAGCATGGGAAAGGCAGATGTATTATTGAGGAGGGCAGATCACAGGTTGGGAGTAGAGGACAACAGGCATATGACTCTCCTCTGTTCATAGTACAGGTATTAGAAGGAGTAGTAGTGGTAGGAGAAGAGCAAGATCTCCTTCAAAACATCAGAAGGGCAGAAGTGAGTTCTAGAGCTTGGGATCTGAGAACTCAGGAACAATTCCTTCACTTCTAAGGAAGGATCTGACCCCAAACTTCAAAGACACATTGTGTCTCATCATCACAACACCCAAGTAGCCAGGCACACTGGGAGGTGGAAAATACTAGAGCTCATATTCCAAAACTACTGGTGGCCACAATGTTATGATATATGGGATAGTACATAAAAACCTGCGATCTTTGCCTCCAGACCAAGGCTTGGAGACAGCCTCCCTTAGGAAAGCTAGAGCCACTCCCAATCCCTGAATATTTCTGGGACACAATCAGCTTGGACTTCATAGTCAAACTTCCTGAGGCTCATAGATACGATACAGTCATGAACATGGCAGACTCAGTGAGCAGGAGGGCACATTTCCTACCAACCAACACCACTATCATGGCACTAAGAGCAGCTTGGCTTTACCTTGCCCACATGTGAAAGCTACACAGACTACCCTAACAGGTAGTCTCTGACCATGGCCCCCAGTTCATCTCAGAATTCACTTGAGAGTTGTACTGACTCCTAGGGATAAAGCTGGCAGCCACCACTGCCTACCACCCCCCAGGTACATGGTCAGACTGAGCAAGTCAACCAACAACTAGAGCAGTACCTACAAGTGTTCATCAATGAGTGTCAAGATGACTGGGACGATCTGCTACCAATGGCCAAATTCCAATACAACAACCATGTGCACTTGGCCACCCAACAGACCCCCTTCATGCTGGATATGGGATGACATCCACATATGGGACTTGAGCCTGGGGAACCCAAGTTGCTCACCAAGACAGTCAATGAGTTCAGAGACCAAATGGAGAAATTGCTGGGAGAGGCCAAGCCCGTATTAGCCCAAGGCCAAAGATGACATGGCTTGGTACTACAATTGGCACTGAATGCCAGTACCAGAGTACCAAGTGGGAGATTGAGTATTACTAGATGCCTCAGACATCTAGACTATTGGCCATCTCAACAGCTGAGCTATAAATACCTAGGCCCCTTTGTTGTCCAGAGGAGAGTGGGAAGGCATGCATACAAACTCCAGCACCCACAATCCCTGTCCTGCCTTCACCCTGTTTTCAATGTGGTCAAGCTCATCCTGGCTCCCAAATATCCCATCCCAGGTTGAAGAATTAGTAGATGGGAAGGAGCACTACATGATAGAAGTAGGGAACGGCATGGGTCACCCACGGGTCAAATGTGGGTGACCCGCACCCAACCCATGGGAAACCCAAACCCGTCAACCCATGGGTTTTTTCCCATGGGTCGACGGGTGTTGGGTGCGCACCGCACCCGCACGCGTGCGGCACGTACAGCGCATATGGCGCATATGGCATGTACGGCGCGTACGATGCATATGGCGCGTACGGCGCGTACGACGCATACGGCGCATACGGCGCGTACGACGTGTACGGCACATACGGTGCATACGACTTGTACGGCGCATTCGTTGCATTTGTGGTGTCGCGTGTGCGTACGGCACTTTCGTCGCGTTCGGGGCGTCATGCTCGTGTCGGCGTGTGCACGTACGCGTAAGTTGCGTTCGTGTTGGAGTTGATGCCCCGGGTTGGGCCCGGGTCACGGGTGCTTGTGGCTTGACCCGCACCCACACCCAAGGACACCCGACCCGGTGACCCATGCGGGTTGGCCTGACCCATGCTGGTTGGCCTGACCCGTGCATTTCCCTAGATAGAAGAGGTCCTGGACTGTGAAAATCTAAACAGAAATTGGTAAGTCTAAATGAAAGTCCAATCATAATGAGGGAAAGTACTCACTTCAGACTTCGTCTTGAGGTCTGAAGTAGTACTGCAAGAGAGACTGGCTCTTATAGAAGATTCAAACAATGGAAAAGGTGGAACAAAGGAGAAGTGAAATAAAAAGAATAAGACAAAAGATATTCCACCTTCAGTGCCACTCTATCCTTTTTAATAATAGAATTAAAGAATTAAAGAAATGAAATGAGATGTGCCATGCCAGTATCTGTGCCAAGAGAAAGGAACCTGGAGATAGATGTCTGGACTGACTTGCTCCAGTTATAAATCTCAACATGGACAACTGCCTGATGCAAGGTTGAGTATACTTCTTGGTGAAGTGGGAGGGGTATGGCTACAAAGAGAATATGGGTGGCTGAGGAGGACAGCACTCTAGAGGGGGGGTGATGTCAGGGGATGATCCATTTTCCAGACCAAATGAAAACCGAAGAGCAGAGAGCAAAGGGGCATAGACCAATGACAGTAAAGATGTCAATCTCAACCATGTTATGAATTCAACTCCAATGGCACTCATCCCATATCACCTTCACTGTCATCACATTTCATAGCCAACCATTCTATTCAGCACTACAATCTTCAGACTCCCAATTTGTCATCATATCTTTTTCAGAGCTCATTCCCATTCAATTCTACAACACCCAGGACACCCACATCCAGGCAGAACCATTAACATATCATTATCTTTGTGTAGCTCCTCCAGCATATTTCTCACCCAGGAGAAGATCCCATCCAATCTATACTCAGTCATATGCAATAGGGGATGCAGACTATTTTCCAGAAAGTCAAGATCCATACATATTTCTTAGAATGATGTCTAGACCAGCATATCATAATAGGAGTAGAGTAGAATATAAGGCAGAGTTCAAGGCATCATCCTACCCTGACTACCCAGCCCACTCCATTTGACTCACTCTTAATCACAAGATCAGAGTATCAGGGGATGACCTACTCTGAAGCCTGACCAAGGTCCAAAGGACCACCGAGTAGGAAACCAGAATAAGCCTAGCACAGGTAATTGGACTCTGGAATAGGCACCAGAGGCACAGACTTAATACCAAAAGACTGGCTCTATTGATTCCACTGAATAGATTTGTAAGCTGGCACACAGACCATTTACATAAAGGGTATATAAGAGAAGGATCACTGGTAGTGGAATCCTTAGACTTTCCTCTTTGGATTTCCCCTACCTAGGTAAGAGCCCCACATGTAATTAGATAATTATATATAAACTTTGGATTTCCCCTACCTAGCTCCCCCCTGAGACATATCCAGAGGTTGCCAGAGGGTTGCCCTTATAGAGAGTGCACAACTGTATATCCATTAGTCCCTCCCAGACCCCTATCCTTGGGTTGGATACTGGAGAAATTGCAGAAGATATGTTGCCTGTGACCTGGAAATACTCCAAGATAACTCAGTCCTCTGACTCATCCTAAGGCCCTTCAGGAGTAGTGGACAAGGTTGTTAGACATTTATTGGTAGACTTCCTTATTGTTACTTATATATGTTTTCCCTTTTGCTTGACATGACATGACCTGTTTCCTATTCTGTTAGTCTTTTCTCATTGTTACTCATCATCATTACCTATTTGGTCAGTGTTCTCCTATCATAGCCCCTAGCTCCTAGTCACGCAGCCTCAATGCTGTACCATTTCTCCAGAGTATTTCCATAGTTTCCTCCTTTGTATACTTTGTTCTCTATCAAGCTTTGGGACTGCGGAGATGTCAGACGGGAGTGGCCAAGTCCTACAGGCTGGGAGTAGTGGCTTTGGCTTCAACATACTCGTGCATTGTGCCCTACTCTTCCGTGCATGCCACTGATTTGCAACAGACAGGGTACTCGGGAGGATTGTTAAGTCCGCGTGTCAGGCGCTTAGCTAGTACTTCCGAAGGGGTTTTCCGGGCTAGTGC
>QLPI01005306.1:0-31699 GCA_003314275.1 Chroogomphus rutilus | reverse complement strand
TTCCCCCTGCTTAGCTCGCCTCCGAGATATACCTCGGGGCTGTAAGAGGGTTGCCCTTACAATGGTCCTGCGCGTCGGTTATCAAAGTAACGGAACCTTGACTTCGGAGTCTTCGGAGGTTCGGAATCGCGGAACCTTGGAATGTATGTCGGATATCCGGAAATCGGTTATTCAGGCTTTGGTCGATCGGAAAGGTCCTGGAAATGGTGTGGGTGGTTGTGGGGTTCAATGTGGGTTTGTTTGGCTGCATGGGCCATAACAACAATAGGGAGTGGCCAATTATAAAACAATAGAGCCATGAGTGAGGATAATACAAGGACAGGAAGTCCCGAGGTGAGGCAGATCGAAGGATGAGGAGTAGGTGTGGTGGGATTAATGGACAGTGAGTGGCATAGAGTATGTGAAGGGTGAGGACAAGGAGTGTGGGTGGTGGATGTGCCGAGCCAAGACCAGTGTACCAAGTGATATGCATGCGGCGTGGACACTTGGATGTGGACATAGTGCCAAGTCTACAATACCGAGTACCGGCTCACTCGGGAATACCAACCAACCAGCCCTTGCCCACATCATCTTGCACTATCACGTGGCCTTGGCTCGGTACACCCGGTACATCGTCTGGACCACTCCTCTCGTCCTATCCTCTTCATTGTTCTCTCACCCCCTATCCATTCCTTGACTCGCTCCGCCTGAAACATATTACTACTTCATTATTGTTTGGTCATGGCCCTATTGTTTTACCTCCAGTCATTATTGTTCTATTTCCTCCTCCACTCCCTCATTATCTTGTTGTCAGCCATCCTCTATTATTCTAATCTCGCTTATATTCCTTATTCTATTCTTGATCACTGTGGACAATGCCTCCATGTGGTTTCTTCATACCTTATTGTTTTCCATTCCTTACACTACCCTGTTCCACATTTTGCTTCTTAACTATATAAGTAGCGGGATGTATGTAGATTGTTCCTCACTCAGAATATCAAATCGGTTTGCACCCCTTTGTCCGTTTCCCATCTCTAAAGTCCTTCGCTCAAGCAACACCCTTGGCATCCTTATGAGACTCTTCCTGGCCTAAATTAGTGGCACGCACAGAATAGCAGGGCAGAACACAAGAGCACATTGAAGCCTAACCATTTCAAAGTGGTTTGTAGGACTTAACCGATAATATCGGTGTCACCGAATCCTAACACATAGGGTGGCTGCTTGGTCGGCACTGCCGAATAAACGGGTCTTGGTATGTGTACTTGACAGGAGCATCAACTTCACTGCCTTCACTATTGCTTTCTCTGTCAGGGCATGACCTATTCCACATGCCAAACTGAATCCAAATGGATTAGTCCAGGTGTCCATTAAATGGACTAAGGGCTTGAACTAAAGCTTTGGCACCTTTGGCACCCTTGAGACCCCAAGGTGGCAGAGGAATTTTTCTTAGAAGGATGGAGCAAAGAGTGGAATGAGGGGACAAGGTACCAAAGACTGAAGGGGCAGATAAGCCAAGGCAAGGGAAGACTTGAGGTGTGTGTTCTCAAACCTGAGCGGACTATCAGCCACTCCATCAGGCAAGATATGTTAAGGAAGCAAAATGTGGGCAGAGGGTATATAGAGTACAGGGCTCACTAGTAAGGGATCCAGGATTTTCTTTTAGGATTTTCTCCTTGCTAGGTGAGAACCCTTTCCATTATATATATAATATAGTAACTAATACTTAGGATCTTCCTCCTTGCTAACACTCTGTGATGGCCTATAAGTGTTACAGGGGTTTCCCTTACATTCTCCTCCTGGATATTCCAACTCAGTTTTTCATCTAAGAATATTCCTAGGAACTTATGTTCTGTAGAGGGTGGTATGGCCACATCCTTATATATAAAGTCCACCTTGGTTTATACTTGGTTTTGCCTGGCTAAGCAGGGTCCATGACTCTGTAGTATAATAAGTGTAAACTTTGACTTTTCAAACTAGGACTGGTGAGTCTGGGTCCATTCTCTTGCCCCTCCTTCTTTAAGTAGTATCTCCTTGATAATAAAAGTATAAGGGTAACCTACTTGGGTACTGATTCCAGTACCTGCTGAGAGACCAACAGTGAGACACCACCCAGCCCTGTGACCTACCTAGGGCCTAACCCAGGGACTTGAATCCTAAGTTTACCCACAGACACTATCAGACACTGGTAGAGAGGTCCACAAGTAAATATATAAGGGTAAATGTAGCTAGATACATATGAGCTCCTTACCTGGTAGAGAGGTCCAGAAGAGAAAAAACTGAGGACCCCCTTACCTAAGCAGCAACTGCATAGCTACTGTGACTGTGACATAATAAACCTGTCACAGCCAGCAAAGAAGAGAAAGAAAAGAAAGGAGAAAGGATTACAGTAAGAATATAAAGAGAGAAGATAAAGAAATGATTAAAGAAGTAACATAAGTAAAAGGGATAAGGAAAATAAGGAAATAAGAGGGAGAAAAGGGAAACAAAAGGAAACAAAAGGGGATAAACCAGTAGTCCCCTGACAAAGAGAATTTTAGTAAAATGATTTTTCTTTGATTTTTTTTTGAGTAATTAAAACTGGTCTGAACTCTTTGGTGGTAAATGATGAGTATAGGTGACTGTTAAATGAGGTCAATACTGGTAGCTTTAGTTGAGGTAGTAGATTGGTTTTTTTTTGACAGTATAATATATCTTTGGAGAGATATATATTTTATCACTAGCTGTCATAATTTCTCTACTTTTCTCTCTATTACTTGTTATTGGACTGCCATACCATATGTACAGTTCTTAGGTAATTAGTCAAGTCTTGAGCTGGCCAATATATTGACAAGTATCATTGCTTATTTGCCTCTTCTGCGCCTAAGTATTAAAGCTCTTGTTATTGCTGACACTAGCTAATCATGCTGCAATGTTACAGCTATTTGTATATATTGTAATAGGTGCAGCTAAATAATAGATTCTCTCTTTGGATAACACCACTCCTATGATATACTATACAGTCACAGTCATTCATATCTATAGTAACCTTGTGTTAAGGTCCGAGTTTGCATCAGGTCTGAGCTGACATAAGTCGGTCCAAGTTGCGTGTTTGGAGTCTTAAGGACTTGGCTTCAACTTGTATGTTGCGCCCTCCTCGATCGTCAGTCCTTTATTTTAGAGGTTTCGGAGAAGATAAGTTTGGAGTTCAGAGAGTGAGTGGGAATACTAAGTCAATATTCGAACTAAGGTATAGTACAGAAGTCTGGAGGTATTTATACATAGCGATCCTTATTGTAACTAATTAGGAATGGTCAAGAGAACAATAAGGTGAACGAAAATGGGTTACAAGAGAAATATACATCTGGTGTTACAAGAAGACTATTGTTTGACGAGAAAGGAAAGATGTCCAAGGTCCGAGGTCAATGATGCTGGTCGGACTTAGAGGTGACAAAGTAGGTTCGGACTTGGTTTGGAGTAGAATTCTTTGTAGTGCCCTATGTCAGATGTCCGAGATGTTGGAGTTATATCATGGATATAACACCTTGTGACTGTAAGTCCCCCTTCATTTGTTATCTCTTATATATTAAATTGCTTCTGTGATCAAGATTTGAATAGATAAAATTGGCCTATCATCCATTTTGGGATTGTTTAGCCACCTATTGGTTATTCAATATCCTCAATAGCCAACTCTCTCTTATCTCCAGTCCCATACACATGTGTTACAGTACTGTATCTATAAATCCCTGGGGTATTGTCAAGAAGATTCTATTTGTATTCCTGTTAAGCACTGAAGGTGTCAACATCATGTAATCTCAGCACTAGTATAATAGTACCTTGAACACAATGCAGACACTGTTTGGCTTGGTCTAGTGAGCTGAGTAGATGTAGCAGGCTTCAACATACTTATGCATTGTTGTCAAGTATATGTACCGAGATTCCAATAATTCAGCAGTGCTGACCGGACAGTCATCCTATGTCTACATACAAGTGCCTATGCTGCATGCAAGTCACTTTGTACACTGGTCTTGGCTCAGCACATCCGCCATCCACATTCCTTGTCCCCATCCCTCATTCGCTTTACCTCATTTACCATCTATTAATCTCACCCCATCTGCTCCTTAATCCTTGACCTGCCTTACCCTGGGACATCCTGTCCTTGTTCTATCCTTGGCCTCAACCCTATTGTTTTATAGTTGGGCCTATCCCTGGCCACATTCCTATTATTCTATCTTTTATTGTTCTATCCCCGTTTACATTCCTTCATTCTAATTTTACTCATTGTGGACAATACCCATATGCTCTGCATACCTTATTGTTCCATTCCTTATTCCACATGTCGCTTCTTAAACCTATATAAGTAGGGCATGCATGTACATACTTCCTCATTCTGGGTATCGACTAGGCTTAGGCCCCTTACCTTCCCTCTCCTCTGTAAACTCCTCTACTCAGGCCGACACCTCGGCACCCCCCAAGTACCTCCTCTGTCCCAAATTAGTGGTATGCATGGCAAGTAGGGTGCAATGCACGAGTATATTGAAGCCAAAGTGTCAAGTACATGTACCGAGATCCCAGTAATTTGGCAGTGCTGACTGAGCAGTCATCCTACGTCCATGTACAAGTGTCCAGGCCATATGCATGTCACTTGGTATGCTGGTCTTGGCTCGGCACATCGACCACCCACATTCCTTGTCCATTACACCTCACATACTCTACGCCACTCACCATCCATTAATCCCACCATGCCTACTCCTCATTCCTCAATCTGCCTCACATCGGAACTTCTTGTCCTTGTTTTATCCTCAGCCGCAACCATTGTTTTATAGTCGGGCACTCCCTATTGTCCTATCTCTGATCACATTCCTATTATTCTGTCTTTATTGTTCTATTCCCATTTGCATTCCTTCATTCTAATTTTACTTGTTGTGGACAATACCCACATGCTCTGCATACCTTATTGTCCCACATTCCTTATTTCACATGTCGCTTCTTAAACCTATATAATTAGGGCATGCATGTACATATTTCCTTATTCTGGGTATCAACTAGGCTTAGGCCCCTTGTCTCCTCCTTTCTCTGTAAAGTCCTCTACTTGGGCCAGCACTTCAGTACCCCCCAAGTACTTCCTCTGTCCCAAATTGGTGGCATGCACAGTAAGTAGGGCGCAATACATGAGTATGTTGAAGCCAAAACCACTACTTCTGGCCTGTAGGACTTGGCCATTACCCATCTGTATCCTCGGCATCACCGAAGCTTGACAGCTTGACAGAATTCCTGAAGCCTGACACAAAGCCACTACTTCTGGCCTGCAGGACTTGGCCATTACCTGTCCACATCCTCAGCACTACCAAAGTTTGACAGCCTGAATTGTGCCCTCTCTCTGTGAAGCCACTGAATTTTATAATGTTTTTTGGGAGGGTGCCAAGGGTGTTGGCCCAAATGTAGATAACAGACAGAGAGGAAAAGAAGATATACAAGTCTTTGTTGATCTTCTGAATCTGAATGAAGAATATGTTCAACTACAATACTTTATAGTCAACGAAATGGGGATGAATGACCTTAGTATATAACTGGATAGTAAAAGAAACGTATGCAGAATAAAAAGACATAGAGATAAGATATGAAGAATGTATTAGGATAACCCCTGTGGCACCTGTGGGCCATCACACATTATCTAGCAAGGGGGATTCTCCTAAGTTAGCCATTCTACTATATACATAATGGAGGGGGAGTCTGTAAGAGCAAACTAGGCAGCTGCTCTACTATAAGGTAGAATACTGGCAAAGGAGGATCTAAATAGTTTATTACAGGATCTATGTATACAATGACTAGCTGTTATAGTCCATGCCCTGTAATGACCCAACTAATGACCATGCAACTAATCCACCTGCTTTTGCCACATTTCCAGTAGTATCATTGGAGAACTGGTGCATTCTGTTCATCTTTCTATGATTCTATGATTCTGCAATCCTGTAATCTCATGGTTCTGCAACAGGCACCTCTGAAGTTCCTGATTATTTCTCCCCCTTGTTCTTTTAATTTCTTTTGGCCTCTTGTATATCCTTTATCCTTGTTCTTTGACAGGACATTAGAAAATACAAGGTAGTCTCTAGATGTATATAAACCTCTAGTCAACTGGACTGTTTGCTAGTTTGAATATCAACTTAATTTTACAACTTAATTCTTCAACTGGGTCTCTGGCTTAATTCTAAGTATCTGCACTTAGATTCTCTGTAAGGGCAATCCCAGGAGTGCCTGGCTGTCACACAGTGCCTAGCAATGGGGGAATTTCTAAGCTCAGTTACTCATCTATATATATAAAGGAAGGGGACTTCACCTAGCAATAAGGGAATTCCTTAGAGGAGAGTCTAAAGCCTCTTGCTAGTGAGTCCTATGTTCTATATACCCTGTACCCACACACTGGGTCCAGCAGTATGATCTCCTGAATGCCCATAGGCCTAATCCTGGGAGTCTGGTTTGAGATATTAAGTTGTCAGCTTGGCATACAATGGGAAGATTGGTCAGTTGTTGAACCTTAGAGAGAGGCATCTTGAGTTCTCCTAGCTCTCAGCTTATCTGTTACCTTAGCCAACATTCTCAGGTCTCCTCGTCTTACTTCCCAACCCTCTGTTGAGATTTCTAACCGGAGCAACTCAGTCCAGACCTCCATCTCCAGGATCCTTTCTCTTGGTATAGATACCAGTGTGGCACATCTTATTTTATTCTCATTCCTTTAATTCTTTTGTTATATTATTAACAAGGATAGAGTGCCACTAGATGTGGAATATCTTTTGTCTTATCCCTTTTTGGTACACTTCTCCTGTGTTCCACCTTTTCCATTGTTTGAATCTTCTATAAGAGCGAGGCTTTCTTGTAGTACCACTTCAGACCTCGAGACAAAGTCTAAAGTGAGTACTTTTCCTCAATATGATTGAACTTTCATTCAAACTTACCATAAATATCTAGTTACATTTCTGTTTAGTTAGCTACTGCACAAATATATTGAGACCTCAAGACGAAGTCTGAAGTACATTTCTGTTTAGATTTTCACAGGTTATAGGCCCTGGCCTTAACTAAACAAACAACAAAAACTTATATTGAACTTGACAAACTGAAATTCATTGAATATGCCTGACTCCTTCAAGGTCCTCTGGTATGATGAATCTGAACGATTGGATGAGTATGGATCCAACTGGAATTTTTGGAAGACACATATAGTGCCTTACCTGAAGGGGGCAAAGCTATGGCCATACATATCTGGAACCAAATCCAAGCCTAAAGATGCAGATGCTGCTGCACTAGCTGCATGGGAAGAGATGGATTCTCAAGCCCTCTCCTCAATTCTTTTGAATATCATCCCTAATGTACAAGCAGGATTGGATTGTAATTCATCAAAAACAGTGTGGGATGGTCTGTTATGAAGATGCGCACAAGCAGACCCCATTGCTCAACACCTTACCGAAAACTGACTCTTCTTCAAGAAATTCTTGGAAGGAGGAACAGAATCCTTGCCTGCACATCTAGCTGAGCTCCAACGGTTGAGGGAACACTGTGGAGGATTAGGGATACACATACCAGATTCCCAATTTGCAGGAATTATCAATTTATCAATGCCTTCTCCCTCCTGGGATCTAGTCCTAGGTTCTCTAGTTGGAACTTTATGTTGAGGTGAAAAGAACGACCAGACTAGGGTTTGAACCCAGGGCTATAGCATATATAGCTATGGTGTTAACCACTACACCATCTAGTCCACATGGGTAACCTTTCAGGTTGACTCCTTGAGTGAAGACATGTGTGTCTGTACAAATTGAGTTCAGAGCCCTAGTAAGTTATCAGATTGCCAATACTACTCCATAGAGCTCTGTATGTATAATGCCTTTTTGGAAGACATTAATTAGAGCTATGAATAGTATGTGGGATTAGACAATCTAACACTTTAGACCCTTCAGTGGTTATATCCCGATTGCAAACTGAATGGAGTAGGAGACAAGGATATGAGACAATCAACAAGGATGCCAATGTTGTATTTCAAGCTGGGGGGAGGGTATCAGTAAAATGCAATAACTGCGGAAAAAAGGGGCATACTAAACCCAAGTATTGGGCAAAAGGAGGAGGTCAGGAAGGACAATTCCCTGACAAGTACAAAGCAAAGAAAGATCAGAAGATATTTAACACAGTCAAATCAGTCACTGACATACCGATCATTTGGATGTATGGTCAGGGAAAAAGCACAGATACCTGGATTGTTGACTCTGCGGCTATAGTACATGTCAGCCCAAATAAAGATGACTTCACCATCTACCAGAGATACAACACTGGTAGAGTAATCAATGCATTTGGAAAGAATAAAGTAGAGGCTGTAGGAGAAGGTGAAGTTGTGGTTAACATCGAGTATCAAGGAAGGACAACAAAGATACAGCTTACCCATGTCATGCATGTGTCAACTGCTGATAACAAGATTCTTTCCTTGAAAGTCCTGGACAAATGAGGATTTGAAAGCCGCATTGTTAATGGATCGGTGCACATTATAAAAGAAGGGATGACTTATACAGAGGCATCACTTGGCGATGAACTATATGAAGTCTGAATGAAGGTTGTGCCACCTGAGAATACTGTGATGGCAGCAGTAAAAAGAGAAGGGTGCACAACTGACCTGTACACTTGGCATTGAATATTAGGCCATCTTGGTGACACTATGCTCAAACAAATGGCCCAGAGCAGTGTTGTGAAAGGGATGGAAATCACTAATAGCGAACTGAATGGAATCTGCAAAGACTGCATATATGGCAAAATAGATGAAAAACCATTCACCAGTAGAGAAGAATGAGACACTTGCCTGTTTGGGACCATTCATACCGATCTGGTAGGGCCCATGTCGCTAGAAGCTGGACACACATGCATTTTTCTTTGATAATCCATGATGACCATTCCAGCTTTGGTTTCACATTTAACCTAAAGTACAAAAGCAATGTAAGAAAGGTAATGATAGACTTAGATAAGTCTATTGAAACAAAATTTCAAAAATGAATTCATACCTTCAAGACTGACAATGGGGGGAAGTTCATAAGTAAAGCATTGACATTCTATTGTCAAGACCGAGGGATATGGTTGGTCACCTCTGTTCCTCACATACCAGAGTTGAATAAAAGAGCTGAATGAAGAAATTGAGTAATCATTGAAGGTGCTAGGACTATGTTGAAGGACTCACAACTAGGAAAAGATCTCTGGGGGGGGGCAATATCCACCCAGGTCTATATTTGGAATAGGTGTCCTACCAGTATATTACCAGCCAACATCATGCCATATGAAAGGGTCTTTGGCAAAGCACCTTCCATAAGTCACCTAAGAGTGTTTGGGTCTAAATGCTTTATCAAGATACCAAACAAGAAAAAGAAGGACATTGGTGGAAGTCTGGGAGACAGAAGCATCAAGAAGATCAGAACACATATAGAATCAAGGTAGCACTGACCAGATTCTGATAACAAAGATTGCAAATGAGAATGGATGCGTAGACATAAAAATCCCATGTTCTTATAAAGAAAGGAAGCATTGGAGCAAAGCAATGGATTATGAGCTATCAAAGCTTGAAGAGATGAACATGTGTATGGAAATCAATGAGGAAGACATACCTGATAATGCTCAGATCCTACTGGGTATGTAGGTCAATACAGTAAAAAGCCTCAAGGGTGGAGGACAAAGATTTCATTCTAGATGGGTAGTAAGAGGAGATCAGCAAACGGAAAACATACCTTTGAGTGATACATTTGCACCTGTCTCTTGGATTTTATCCCTGCGGATACTACTCATGCTCACAACCCTCAAGAACTTGCACATGTTCACCTGGGACATTGACTCAGCATACCTTCATGGCAAAATTGATCACAACATATATATATGCTTACCAGAGGGATACCAGAAGCCAGGAATAGTCAGGAAGCTCAACAAGGCATTGTATGTATTACCAGAAGCGACACATGTATGGAGAGAGGACTTTGAGGAAAAATTGCAATCCTTGGGGTTCACTCCTCTCGGCAGTGATGCTGGGGTGTTTATAAGCACACCAAAAAGCAGTTTCATGGTGATTGACACTCACATGGATGATGTAACAGGGATTTGCTTGAGCAAGGGGGAGGAGCATAAGTTGAAAGTCAGTATCCAAAAATTCTACAAAATCAAAGAAAAAGACATATCAAAACCTTTCAAAGTTCTTAGGATTCTGGTAACTAGGGATACTCATCTGGGAACACTGAAGCTTTCTCAGTCGGAATATATCGATAGCCTCCTCAAAAGATTCAGCATGTCCAATTGCAACCCTGTTGTAACACCTGTAGACAAGGGATCTCACCTCCAGAATAATAATGACATGCCCTATATCAACATCAAAGAATACCAAGCACTAACTGGATCACTCACCTACACTACAATGTGCATGCATCCTGATATCGCCTACATTACTCAATTTCTGTTGCAGTCTAACAAAAACCCATCGCAAACAGATTAGAATGCTGGAAAAAGGGTGTTGTGGTATCTTAAAGGGACTGTGGATCGAGATATTATGTACAGAAGAGAGCCAAAGGCAGGGATTAACTGAGACCATGTGACCATGTGGGGTTATTGTAATGCAAACTATACTGAGGAATTATGTGATTGAAAGTCCACAGGTGGTTATACCTTCATGCTCGCCGGCAGACCCATTACTTGGAAGTCAAAGAAACAGATCTCTGTAGCTCTCTCTACTATGGAAGTGGAATACTATGTACTAGGAACAACATGTCAAGAAGCCATATGGCTTAGACAGCTAAGCTTCGAATCATTCATGCCGATTAACAACCCTATGCTCATTCTCTCAGACAATACTGGTGTGGTTTCCTTATCGGACAATCTGGTGTTCCACAGTAGATCAAAGTATATCGACATTCGATGGCATTATGTATGGGACCTCATCAGATCAAAAGAAATATGCACTTCACATATCCCCGGTATTCAAAACGGAGCAGACATCTTGACAAAAGCTTTGAATCAATTCAAACACAAGAGGTGTGTAGGACTATTAGGGATGGAATAGAGGGTCTGGTCTGAGGGGGAGTGTTGAGATTTCTAACTGGAGCAAGTCAGTCCGGACCTCCATCTCCAGGATCCTTTCTCTTGGTACAGACACCAGTGTGGCATGTCTTATTTCATTCTCATTCTTTTAATTCTTTTGTTCTATTATTAACAAGGATAGAGTGCCACTAGAGGTGGAATATCTTTTGTCTTATCCCTTTTGTTACACTTCTTCTTTGTTCCACCTTTTCTATTGTTTGAATCTTCTATAAGAGCAAGGCTTTCTTGTAGTACCATTTCAGACCTCGAGATGAAGTCTGAAGTGAGTACTTTTCCCAATATAATTGAACTTTCATTTCTTTCATTCAAACTTACCATAAATATCTAGTTACATTTCTGTTTAGGTAGCTACTATGCAAATATATTGAGACCTCAAGATGAAGTCTGAATTACATTTCTGTTTAGATTTTCATACCCTCTCTCCCACAGATATATCTCTCATTGTTTGTAGATCCCAAAGACATCAAGGATCATGCCACTAGGCCAAGAACTCTACTAGCTCCATCAGCCTACTAAATGAGTGGTTGGTGCTCAGCTTAGAGAAAAGGATGGGTTATCTCTTGACATTCTCTGCCTCTCTGAAATCAGAGACAGACAATCGAGGAGGGCATAACACATAAGTTGAAGCTACACTCCATCATCTGCCATCTACCACTTTCTGTCCTTATAGTAATCTGACCCTCCAAACTATAACCCTTGGCCAACTATAAAAAACCTAGTCCTATCACAGATCCCTTCAGATCCCTTTGGAACCATGTTTATATTAAGTGCCTGAATCATGGATTAATAGTATCTTCAAACTCACACATCTGATTGTCCATGAGATGTAGTATATGTATAAAAGTCCTACAGACAATCACTGAGGCCTCTATTTGCCATGTATCACTCCAAGATCCATCCACTGCTGTGCCCAGTATCATACCCTTCAGAACCCTGTGCCTGCTCTGGAGCCACCTGATGGCAGGGAAGGTCTAATAAGACTGATAACTGACACACACAGCAACAAGTGCCTTTGGGGCTTGTTAATATGGATGCTAAAGACAAGACCCAAAGGTGTGCAATGGTGCGTCATTATGGGCGCTTAATTTAAGCGCCAGAGAACGCAAATGCAAAAGAGAAAAGTGCAAAAGAGAAACACAAGTGCCAGAATAAAACACACATGCAGGGGAATAAAATCATGCCCTAACACCACCTCCAAATCCAGAGTATCAAGTACAAACCTACATCTACACTTGACTCTATCCAATCCATTCCTTGTCCCTCTAAACAACCCCTGGGTACCTACCCTGGCACTACCAAGGATGGCCCCATCCAACCACTTGAACGATGTACCCAACCTTGCTAAGGCCATTACCATGCTGGCAAGCAACTTGGCCAGCTCTAAGAAGTCAGCCCCTTGAACAAAGGTCTAGGACCCAGACCTCTTTGATAGGTCTGACTCAAAAAAACTACAACAATTTCTTATATAGTGTAGTCTGAATTTCTATGATTACCCTGATGCTTTTGATTCCAATAGTGCCAAGGTAACCTATATACTGTCATACCTGACTGAAACTGTCCTGGAATGGTTTGAACCAGCCCTCACCTCTAATAATAAGCTATCCTGGCTCTATCACTATGATGAGTTTGTCTCTAAATTCAAAACCAAGTTTGGCTTATATGACCCAGAAAGAAAGGCCAAAGCAGATCTTGAGAACCTCTGCATGCATGATAACTAGTGTATTATGAAATATGTGGTTAAAAAGTTTAACCAACTAGGAAGTCCATTGTAGAACTATGTTAAGTCCGCGTGTCAGGCGCTTAGCTAGCACTTCCGAAGGGGTTATCCGGTTCAGCGTGAAGGTCCGTGATGGGGCCGAGGACCGAGATGGAAGTCGGACGGACTACGGATGGGGGACGGAGGCGCCGGGGACTTAGGGCAGGTCGCGGAATGATTCAATCCGGTCACTGAGGTGTTCGAAGTCGAAAGGACTTGGCCTCAACTTATGTGTTGCGCCCTCCTCGATCGTCTGTCCCTAATTTCGGAAAGAAGGCGGAGTCTACCGGAGTGAGTAGGAACTAGGTGGACTAAGTTGATATTCGTACTAGCGAACAGTCTAGTCGACTGGGAGACTATATACATGCGACTATCCTTGTACTATCTTTGCCGGTCATAAAACAAGGGAAAAAGGGAGTACAAGGGGTTAATATAAAAGAGAGAACAAGGGAGTGAGGTACGCGATGGTCCTACGCATCGGTTATCAAAGTATTGAGTCCGGTCGGAGACGGACTCGGGGATGGTGTCTCGGTCATGACGGGAATGGGAGCGGGGAGTCAGATTCTCGGTCGGGCTTTGTCGGGGACGGAGATTACGGAAAACAATCCTTCATCCTTTCGGTCGGAAAGGTCTCGGAATAGGGGGGTGTGGTTGTGGGGGTTAGTGTGGGTTGTTTAAGGCATGGGCTATAACAAACTAGCGATAGAGTACAGTATCACCCTAATGGATGTGGACTTCCTAGTAGGATCAAGGACGAAATTGCCTGGGTAGAGAAGCCCTGCTCCCTATTCCAGCTCTGCCTTCTATTCTAATCTATTGATGCTTACTACTGGGAACATTGATCTGAAGTTGCTAGGGAATCTACCTCCACTAGAGCCCCTGACTGTTCTAACAATAAAGGCAAAGTTCCTGCCAATCTGAACCCCACCTCTAATCTAGGCAACAAAATGGCCAACATCGGCCAACCTATGAACCTATCTGGTAGTAACAAGACTACCATAGATCTATCATCTAAACTCAGTAATGATGGAAAACTTATATCACAGGAGTGGCGATACCACTTCAAACAAAACCTCTCTCTCTTTTATAGTAGGACAGGCCATACAGCCAAAGAATGTTCAAAGTCATCTTTTGCAGTCACTAAAGGATATGCTACCTTAACAACAGAAGAAAAGGGGAGACTTCTGAAGCAACAGATACTTCAGAGTCAAAGAACTAAAATATAGCCCTCCAACTCTAGCACTAGTTGGATGTATTGAAACCAATAGAGCACCAATAGAGCTGATAGAGTAAGAAACCTAATTCATCTATGGATGGAAAAATACCATATGAGGTTATACATCATGTGAAGCCAGATCTTACAGACTTACCTGAGTGGGGCACAAGGGTTTTTGTGCTGAAAGAAAACACAGGACTTAACCAATATTTCGGCGTCACTGAATCCTAACAGTCAGCCTATTATAGGTCACCCTGATGCAATCTTCTGATGAATAATACCTATCAGAGGTGCCTATTGAATACAAAGTAAAATTCCCTTTGTTCCCTTCTTACATACAATAAAGATTCCCTTCCTAAGCCATGTTCTATGTCCTGCTCTCCTGGCTTTCTGTCACTTGGTCCTCAATGGCTGTATATATATGCCCTAGTTTCATTATTCTTTGTTCCTTTTTATGTGAATCTCTTTTCCTATATCTGATGTACCTTCTCTTATGTGTTTCTACTCTTCCCCTTTCGTATTTCATACAATATCTATTCTTTTGGCCCCTATGTCTCCTGATCATACAGGCACTTAGTATGTAAGTCACCGCTGTTTGCCTCTCTCATACAGTTACTACTGGTGATTCTGGTTACTACTTTATTTCTGAGTATCTACTAACTGTTTCTTTGTTATTTTCTAATCTTTATTCCTTTTCCTTGCTGATATATCTACATATATTCACCTTTACATGCTGTACCATCCTTTCTTCCCTATCCCTTGCTCTCCTCTTGTCAAGTACACATACGGAGTATCCAGTGACTTGGCACTGCCAACCAAGCATTCAGTCTATATCCATGTGCAGGTGACCAAGCCACATACATGTCACTTGGTATGCCGATCTTGGCTTGGTACATTCACCATCCACACTCTTCATTACCATCCCTCATCTACTTCTTTTCCATTCATTATCCACTAATCCTATCCCATCTACTCCTATTCCTCAACCCCTCCTACTTTGGGACCTTTTTGTCATTGTTTTATCCTCAGTCATGACCCTATTGTTTTATAGTTGGTCACCTTCTATTATCCTATTCTTGGCCTTATTTCTGTTATCCTATTTTCATCGTTCTATTCTCATTTACATTCCTTCATTCTATTCTTGATCATTGTAAACAATACCCCCATATGCTCTGTATACCTTATTGTTCTCCATTCCTTATTCCACACCTTGCTTCTTAACCTATATAAGTAGCGTATGCATGTACATACTTTCTCATTCTGGATATCAACTTGGCATAAGCCTTCTTACTTCCTCTCCTCCCATTTGAAGTCTTTATTTGGGCAGGCACCCTCGGCACCCTCCCGGGTACTTCTTCTGTTAGAAATCAGTGGCATACATGGAAAGTAGAGTGCAATGTACAAGTATATTGAAGCCAAGCCACCTAGATCAGTCCCCAGGACTTGGTCAATTCCTGCCAACATTATAAAGCCGGCATTATTGCAGTAGTACTCGGCCCATGCATTGTCGGCAGTACCAGTACTTGATACCTTTTTCCATTTCTTCCTCTATTTGTTATAATATAACTTACCCACTATGATCCATTGATCGACAGGGCTTTGAGTAATTTTCATTCAGATCTCCATCCCTAACCAATTTTTGGTACCACCAAGCCCACAGCCTCTACTTAGCACTCATCCAACCCTCTGAAAATCTATTTGTTGTACCAAAAATCTGACCAACTCCACTCTTTTATGCTGCTTCATAGATAAATAACACCCAAAAGCCCTTAGACCTTTTCTCTCTAGATTAGAACCTTGTTTAATAATTCTGTTATTACTTATCATTAAACTATTAATACGGAAAAAACTATGGATTTTCTGAGAATTGTAGGACATCCCTTAAATCTCTACAGAAGGCCTTGCTGTCATTCTAGTGATGAGCCTGTGCTTTCTCCTCTTCCAGCCTATCAAACTGTCATATCAATTAAGCTGTTTATGCAAGATGGCCATTGTTCCAATATTTTCCTAAGCTATTTTGAAAGTAGACATCAGTGAATGAGGATGAATACTTACTCTATTGATGTCTTAATCATGGCAGAAAAAACCACTTCAGAGGCTATGAGATTGATAATTGCCATATGGTTCCTTACTGTCCAATGCTCCTCCTTAAATTTGGATGCTATATCAATGTAGAACTTACATTCAATGTGCATTCATTTAAATACATCTATAAATATATATACAAGGGCCATGATAGGATGACAATAGAGTTTAGTCAAAATCAGGATAAGATTTAACAGTATCTTAATATACTGTATGCTATTTCAGCTCACATGAGGCATGTTAGAGATTGCTGGAGTTTTGTTATAACACCAAAATGCCAATGTTGTGTGAACCTGATACTAGTGTAATAGCACCTTAAATATAATACAGACACAATTTGGCTTGGTTTAATGAGCTAGGCAGACATGGCAGGCTTCAATGTACTTATATATTATACCTTACTCTATAAGGCCACTGGATTTTAGAAGATATTCAGAGGAGTGCTGAGAGTAGTGGTTCCAATATGGATGAAAGATAAAGAGGCTAAGAGGATATACAAGTCTAATTGTGATCATCTTGTTAAGGATTTGACATTTAGCCCAAACATCTCTTTCTCTCATCTCTGGCAGTCAAGACCTTTTGGTATTGGAGAGGGTGTCAGTTCTATTCATCATTATCTCTAATATCTGCCTTTGATAGGAGTTTGAATTTACCACTATATTTTGCAGCTGTGTGACTCTGTAACCTCAGCTCTTTTTCAAGAGACTGAGGTACAAGTCCAAGCTTATTCTTATATTTTATGTAATTATTGACTATTCTTTTAGATAGTATTTCAGGTAGTTAGCTACTTCTAATATGAGCTCTTTTCTAAGAAAGTGAGATAGTATTTCAGTCTATTTATTTTAATACTTCTGAACAAAGAAATACATACATCAACTATGCTACTTTTATAGTCAAAGAAATAGGGATGAATGATCTTGACATGCAACAGGGTGATATAAGAAATATATGTAGAATAAAATATCATAGAAACAAAATAGTCATGTATGACTGAAAATATGTGAACATACTGAAGTGAAGCAAAGTAAGGCATAAAAGGATAAGTGAAGAGAAATAATGAAAAATGAAATAAACTAAATGTACATGGTGAATGTACTAAACTAAGACCAATATACTATGTGACTTGTGAATAACTTGATCATTTGTACACAGAATTAGATGTTAGACATTTAGTTGGTATGACCAAGTTATCCAAGGCTCAGTATTGTATACTTGACAAATTTAAGATCTATGTCAGATTCCAGCTGTAATGGCACTTCCTGTTCATCTCCCTAACCAGTACAGTATTATTTTTAATACAATCTAAGATATACCAACTATACTTGAACAGGCTGAACATGCAAAGACAATGCTAATGTGATACTTTGAAACAAATGCCAGATATCCTGAGACACATGATTTGCTCTATGTTCAATTCTCTATGGAAATTTATCTAAGTACCAGGGTCCAAATCATAGAAACTTTGGTAGAGCCTGTCTACTATTGGTCAGATGTATTTTGTCAGTCATTCTTCTGAAGAATGGTTTTTCTTATGTACCCTTCTAACTATAGTGAAAGAGGCATGTTTGTTTAAGGCTCTCATGTCATTTGAAGACACTCAATATGTGACTTTCAAAGCTACCTACCTTGCACATGATCTTCTAGAGGGTTATATAAAATTGTTAAATCCATGTATCAGGCACTTAAGAAAATACTTCTGGAGGGGTCTGTAGGTTTCTGAGGGGGGGAGTTGAGATTCCAAAGTCATAGAGAGTCAAGGTTGGATTTGCAGATAGATGGAAGGGACGGGAAGCACCAGAGACTTAGGGTAAAGGCCAATTGTGGTAATGAGTTAGTACAACTAGTCATTTGGGTGTTCGAAGTCAGAGGAACTTGGCTTCAACTTATGTGTTACACCCTCTTTGATTGTCTTGCGGACAGTTGTAAGGACTAAAGATCGGTTTATTGAAGGCATGAGCCATAATAAAAATAGAGGCTATATCTCCTAAAAGCTGTAGGTATACAGATTAGATCACATTGAGAGGCTTTTTGTGACTATCATATTTCATTATATACCTTTAAATCCAGCTCAAATATAGACCTAGTTTTGTAAACAGATTTGTGATGATCTATCATATCAACTCTAATATAGACATGAAATTAGAAATCCTTCATAACAATGAACAAGTCTATAACTTTAGCCTTTTCCTCATAGATAAAATTGTAAAAGCTAAACACAGAGCTAATTCAGACTTCATTTCGAAGGTCTCTATATATGTGTGCAGTAGTTACCTAAACACAGAGCTAACTAGGCAATATAGTAAGTCTAAATAAAATCTCAGACACAAAAGAGGAATACTTACTTCAGACTTTGTCTCGAAGGTCTGAAGTAGTACTACATGGAAGAACTGTTCTTATAAGAAGTATGAAACAAAAGAAGTGTGAAACAAAAGAAGGCAGAACAAAAGAAAGGTCCACCTTCTGCAGAACTAGCACCACTCCATTGTTAATAATAAAACAAAAGAAAAATGAGAAAGGTAAATGCAGTCCATACAAGATGTGCCATTCAAATGTCTATGCCGTGAGAGAGAGAGAGGTCTGGGCTGTCCTGCTCCTGTGAATCTCAACACTCCCCCTCAGACCAGACCATTCTACTCCATGCCCAATAGCCCAATACATCTGTCATGCTCAAAGCGATTGAGAGCTTTTGTAAGAATGTCGGCTCCATTCTGAATGCCAGGGATGTGTGAGGTGCATATTTGTCCGGATTGGATGAGGTCCTATATGAAATGCCATCGAATGTCAATGTGTTTGGATCTACTATGGAACACTGGGTTGTCCGACAAGGCAACTGCCCTAGTGTTATCTGAAAGAATAAGGATAGGGTCATTGAGCGGCATAAGTAGTTCTTGGCTCAGCTGTCTAAGCCATACTGCCTCTTGACATGCAGTTCCCAGTGCATGGTATTCAGCTTCAGTGGTAGAAAGAGCCACTGAAGTCTGCTTCTTCGATTTCTAAGCGATGGTTCCTCAGGCAAGCATGAATGAGTAACCGTTTGTTGATTTTCGGTCGCGCAGGTCCTCAGCATAGTTGGCATCACAGTAGCCCACAGTGTCATGTGATCTTGTTTCATGCCCCCTGCGACAACTCTTGCATTTGGTTCTCGCCGATATACAATGCTACGATCTGCTGTCCCTTTAAGATATTGTAACACCCTCTTGCCGGCATTCCAGTCTTGCTGTGAAGGGTTCTTGTTGGACTGCAATAGAAATTGGGTAATGTACGCGATATCGGGGCACGTACACATCACGGCATAGGTAAGTGATCCAGTTAACACTTGATACTCTCTAATGTTGTTATAAGGCATGCTGTTGTTGACTTGGAGGTGAGAACCTTTGTCCACAGGAGTCACAACCGGATTAGAGCTGATCATGCCAAATTTTTCAAGGAGGTTGTGGATGTATTCTGACTGTGAAAGCTTCAGTGTTCCTAGGTGAGTATTTCTAGTTACTAGAATCCCAAGTACTTTGAAGGGTTTTGATGTGTCTTTTTCCTTGATTTTATAGAACTTTTGTATGCCAGCCTTCAATCTACCCTCCTCCCCCTCGCTCGAGCAGATCCCGGTTACATCATCCACGTAAGTGTCAATTGCTGTGAAGTCGGTTTTTGATGTGCTTATGAACACCCCAGCATCACTGCCAAGAGGAGTAAACCCCAAGGATTGCAGCTTTTTCTCAAATTCTTCTCTCCAAACATGGGCCGCTTCTGGCAGACCATACAGAGCCTTGTTGAGCTTGCCATGTCTTCCTGGCTTCTGGTACCCATCTGGCAAACATATGTATATATCATGATCAATTGTACCATGAAGGTAAGCCGAGTCCATGTCCCAGGTAAACACGTGCATGTCTTTGAGGGTTGCAAGTGCGAGTAGGATTTGTAATGAGGTGATTCGTGAAACAGGTGCAAATGTGTCGCTTAAGGAGATGTTTGTTTGCTGATCTCCCCTGACTACCCATCTTGAACGGAATCTTAAACCTCCTTCTTCGAGGTTTTTGACAGTGTTTACCTACATTCCCGGTAAGATTTGAGCATTATCAGGTATGTCCTTCTCATCGATTTCTGTCCAAGTGTTCATCTCTTTGAGTTTTGATAGTTCATAGTCCATAGCTTCGCCCCAAGACTTGCCCTCTGGTAGATGCAAGGCTTCTTTGTGTGATCGTAGTATTTGGATGTTTGTTGAGCTGTTTTCAGTAGCGACCTTGGTTATTAATATCCTGTCGGTGCCACCTTGATTCTTTATACGTTCTGATCTTCTTAATTCCTCTGTCCCCCAGACTTCTGCTGACGTTCTTTTTCGCTTTGTTCCATCATCAGCTATTGGATTTTCTTCAGTTGTTTCTTCCCTTTCGGATTTTTTTCCATCCTCGACATCGCTCTGCTTTGTTTCTGGGAACACCACACCAGGATGGCCTTTATCTCCCGTGTTGTACCTATGGTAAATCCCTTCAGAAAAAATGACATTCCATGACCATAGCTTTTTCTTATCCTTGTCCACCACAGTGTAGATTGAATCTCCTTCAAACCCTATCAGACGACATTCCTTTGCCTTGTCTTCTAGTTTGGTGCGTATTGCATCTGGTATTTTGATGAAGCATTTAGATCCAAATACTCTTAGATGACCTATGAATGGTGCCTCCCTGAAGACCTTCTCGTATGGTGTAATGTTGCCAGGTAGGATACTGGTGGGACATCTATTTTGGATATAAACCTGAGTAGAGATTGCTTCTCCCCAGAGATCGTTTCCAAGTTGTGAGTCCTTTAACATAGTCCTGGCACCTTCGATAATTACTCGGTTTCTTCGTTCAGCTCTCCCATTCATTTCAGGTGTGTGAGGCACAGAGGTGACCAAGCGGATTCCTCTTTCCTGGCAATGGGATGTCAGAGCATTGTTAATGAATTCTCCACCGTTGTCAGTTTTGAAGGTGTGTATGTGTTTCTGGAACTTTGTTTCAATAGACTTATCTAAGTCCATCATCACTTTCGTCACCTCATTCTTGTGCTTCAGATTGAAAGCAAATCCAAAACTGGAGTGATCATCACTGATTATCAAGGAGAACCGAGCATGTGTCCACCTAGCCTCCAGTGTCATAGGGCCAACCAGATCAGCGTGAATGGTTCCAAATAGGTGAGTGTCCTGTTTTTCTCTACTCTCAAATGGTTTTTCATCCATCTTCCCATATATGCAGTCTTCACAGATTCCGTGCAACTCATTACTTGTGACATCCATTCCTTTTACGGCATTGCCCTGTACCATTTGTTTGAGTATGGTGTCACCCAGGTGGCCCAACCTTCGATGCCAAGTGTATAGGTCCGTTGCGCAACCCTCCCTTTTTACTGCTGCCATGACAGTGTTCTCAGGGAGCACAATCTTCATGGAAACCTCATATAACCCATCGCCAAGCCATGCCTCTGCATAAGTTTCCTCTCCTTTTATGATCCGCACTGATCCACTGACAATGCGACTTTCAAAACCTCGTTTGTCCAGGACCTTCAAGGAAAGGATCTTGCTATCAGCACTTGGTACGTGCATGATATGAGTAAGTTGTATCCTTGTTATCTTTCCTTGATACTCAACATCAGCTACAATATCACCTTCACCAACAGCCTGCACTTCATTTTTCCCAAATGCATTGATTACTCGACTAGCATTGTATTTCTGGTACGTGGTGAAGTCTTCTCTATTGGGGCTGACATGCACCGTAGCTGCAGAATCCACGATCCAGGTGTCTGTTCTTCTGCCATTGCTGTACACCCATACAATTGGTGTGTCGGTGACTGATTTGACTGTGTTAGACATCTTCTGATCCTTTCTTGCTTTGAACCAGTCGGGTAACTGTCCTTCCTGGCCTCCCCCTTTTGCCCAACACTTGAGTTTAGTATGCCCAATGTTTCCGTAATTGTCGCATTTTACTGATGTTCTCTCTCCAGCTTGGAATAAGACATTGGATTCCTTATTGATTTAATCATACCCCTACCTCCTACTCCATTTGGTTTGTAATCGCGACATAACTGCTGAAGGATCTAAGGTTCCAACTAGAGATCCTAGTACTGGGTCCCAGGAGGGAGAAGGCATCGATAAGGTGATGATTCCAGCAAATTGGGAATCCGGTATGTGTACTCCTAGTCCTCCACAGTGTTCTCTCAACTGTTGCAGCTCTGCTAGATGTGCAGGCAAGGATTCAGACCCTCCTTCTAGGAATTTCTTTGAGAAAAGTCGGTTTTCAGCAAGGTTTTGAGCAATGGGATCAGCTTGTGCATATCTTTGCAAGAGACTGTCCCAGGCCGTTTTTGATGAGTCCCAGTCTAGTCCCGCCTGTACATAAGGGACGATATTTAGAAGAATTATTGAGAGGGCTTGAGAATCCATCTCTTCCCATGCAACTAGTGCATCAGCATCCTTGCCATCAGGCTTGGATTTGGTTCCAGACACATATGGCCATAGCTTTGCCCCCTTCAGGTAAGGCACCATACGCGTCTTCCAGAAATTCCAGTTGGACCCATTCTCATCCAATCGTTCAGATTCATCATACCGGAGGACCTTGAAAGAGTCGGACATATTTATGAATTTCAGTATCAATTTCAGGGTAAGCTTCTGTTGTTTGTTTAGTTAAGGCCGGGGCCCATAACCTGTAAAAGCTAAACACAGAGCTAATTCAGACTTTGTCTCGAAGGTCTCTATATATGTGTGCAGTAGTTACCTAAACACAGAGCTAACTAGGCAATATAGTAAGTCTAAATAAAATCTCAGACACAAAAGAGGAATACTTACTTCAGACTTTGTCTCGAAGGTCTGAAGTAGTACTACATGGAAGAACTGTTCTTATAAGAAGTATGAAACAAAAGAAGTGTGAAACAAAAGAAGGCAGAACAAAAGAAAGGTCCACCTTCTGCAGAACTAGCACCACTCCATTGTTAATAATAAAACAAAAGAAAAATGAGAAAGGTAAATGCAGTCCATACAAGATGTGCCATTCAAGTGTCTGTGCCGTGAGAGAGAGAGAGGTCTGGGCTGTCCTGCTCCTGTAAATCTCAACAAAAATCATATTACAAGAAGAGAAAAGTCTTTCAGAGTTTCATGATATGTCTCAGGTCACTGGAAACTGGGAGGATGTCATAGGAAATTGTTTGATTGCTGAACAGTGCCATTATAATTCAGCATCAGAGTTTGAGCATGCACATATCAATATTGCTATGATAAACACAACCCAAAAGTATATTCATCCTGGCGATATTGATACATGCTTGCTCAAACTCTGATGCTGAATCATAATGGCACTGTTCAGCAATCAAACAATTTCCTATGACATCCTCCCAGTTCCCAGTGACCTGAGGCATATCCTGAAACTGTGGTCGAGAGGGTGGCCATGGTGGGAGGAAGGACTACTTTACTCACCTATGAGCAAAGTAGTCACCTGCATTGAGTGTTTTCGTCAAAATTTGTACGTGCCTATGAGTTCTCACAACTGGAGTATATGCTGGGGCATGCGAGCCATTTTAGTGCGTTGATACCCCGTTCGGTCATTTGAGACAAAGTGATTGTGGGGAGGGGGGGGAGGGCGTGGTTGTTTTCGCCACAGAACCATTTTTACTCACCTATGATAAAGTGGTAACCTGTAATGGGTGGTTTCTTCGAACGTTAAACGTGTCTATGAGTTCTCACAGCCGTTTTGGTGCGTTGTCAGCCCGTTCGGTCCTTTGAGACGAAATGATTGCGGGGAGAGAGAAGGCTTGGTTTTTTCGCCGCAGCATCATTTTTACTCGCCTTACCAATACAGACGACTCTGGGGGTGTACATGTGCGACAACTTTGTGAAAGATCAGACGACTCGCGATTAAACGGCGGTCATCGAAGGTAGGGGCGTACCTATTCGGTCACGTCTATGTGGGCGCCGGTCGTGAAGGTGGGGACGTGCATATTCGTTCACGTCTATACGGGCGTTTTATCGGTCTTTGGGGGAGGTCGACGGGGTAACACGTAGCGCCGTTGAGGAGGGTTTGCAAGTAGGACGGATGCATGAGTCGTGGGTGGGCAGCGTTACCTGGTCGTGTATGGTTTTTTAGGAGCGATGACGCGGACGTGACGTAGATACGACAGGTGCAGCGAGCTTGCGCGGTTAGCTTAAAAATTAGGTCCACAGGCGCAACAACCCAAATTTAATATATAGTAGGATTATAACAGACTCCCAAGTTCGAACTGGCTGATTCAACGGGAAATTTAACAAAAGCCACGGGCAACAAGTATCTCTTCGCTGTTACAAAAGGTTCAGCTTCTCTCGGTTGCACCTTTTCTTCCTACACAGTCAGACGCCGCACCCTCTAGTTCAACAGGACTCGGATGGAATATGTTGTACCCGGACATGAGGTCACTAAGCATTATTTCGCTGTGGGTTCTGTCCCAGTGTGATATACAAGGATCTAGTCTGCACGAACATGGAGTGTAGACGAGAATATGTATCACCTTCTCCGCCATACTTAGTCACGCCGCTGACTAATTGAATATTTTATCACTGCCTCAGGCTTTGTATTTTACTTTTCAACTACCGCCATGATGGCTGTGGCATCTCGAATATGCCAATTTAGTCCGCCGCAGATGTCGCAGAAGCTCATTTTCGTCTTAGAGTTGGGCAGCTATTGAACCAGCTCTTCTTCAGGATCCTTGGTTTGTCGACTCACATTTCACCTTACTATAATGGATCTTTCTTCACACGATTACGTACGTTGCGAAGTTATTTCGCTTCCTGATTCACCGCTGCAAGCTTGCTACATACCATGGCATGAATCAGGAATCAAAGCAAGGCCGTCGTGTCGCGGAGGCGGGACTAGCGGACCGAGATAGATCCTCGTCGTATTTGAAATAACTAGACATATGCACCTCAGCAAGACGCCTTCGACTGCGTCACAATTTTTGGGGTTTCCTATCATATGCACAGCTGGCACAGAAAATGCCACGACCTTTAACTCACCTTCTAGTTGTGACGGTATAAATGTCATCATGTTCCATATTCTCCCCAGTATCCCAGCAGCAATGTTTCGGTCTTCAACAATTCTTGCTCTCTCTTTGGCTGCTAGTGCGTTCGCATTCCCTGCGTACCAGTCCCTCGCAGGTCTTTCTAAGAAAGAACTTGACGGCATCATTCCAACACTTGCGTATTGCCCCCCCGAGTCACCTCCCGGACCACTCAATGATACTACGGCAAAACTAGTCAATGACCATGCTCACCCCTGGAAACCTCTACGGGAAGGTGATATTCGCGGTCCCTGCCCTGGTCTGAATACCCTTGCTTCTCATGGAGTAAGTGCAACACATTATGGAAATTTGCTTTTCGATCTCACCTGTCTATGTAAGTGGCTCCCCCGCAACGGTATCGCAACCCCCACGCAAATTATTACCGCAGTTCAAGAGGGTGAGTCGATATTCTTTCGAAAATAGACGTTCGCTTATACGTTTATTTTACAGGCTTTAACATGGGGAACGATTTAGCCAGATTCCTTGTCTATGCTGCTCTCCTTGTCGATGGAAATCTTATCACCAACCGTTTGAGTATCGGTGGAAAGACTCGCTTGACTGGTCCCGATCCACCCTCTCCTGCTATAGCTGGTGGACTCAACACTCACGCTGTCTTTGAAGGTAATTCGTCTTGAGTCCATCAATTCAATGATAGCTTATTCCTGTTCCTCAGGCGATGCTAGTATGACACGCGGTATGGTTTTACTCTCATTCGTACACACAGGTGCTGACGACGCGTTCAGGCGACGCATTCTTCGGAGATAATCACAGTTTCAACGAGACCCTTTTCGAGAAAGTGAGTATTGAATTCTGCCCTTTCTTCTAGTCAACGCCGTTGACATGCCTGCTATAAGCTTTCCTCCTTCAGTCAACGTTTCGGAGCTGGAAAATACAACCTCACTGTGGCCGGGGAGCTCAGATTCCAGCGAATCCAGGATTCGATTGCAACCAACCCGAACTTTTCGTTCGTCGCACCACGCTACATAACTGCGTATGCGGAGACCATCTTCCCCGTCCTCTTCTTCGTAGACGGCCGTGTTTCAGATGGGCAGCTCGACTTGAACGCTGCACGTGGCTTCTATCAAAAGATGCAGATGCCCGAGGGTTTCTTCCGCGCAAACAAGTCCAACGGATTCAACGGGGATCTCGGGATCGGTATATCCCAGGTGTTCAAAGCTCACCCTATCCAGCCCGGATTCAACAAAGGGGTTGACAATTATGTTCTCGACCCTACATCGGCAAAAATTGGGGAGATGTGTCTGCTTTACACCAACTTTGTCAATCGGACCGTGAGATCTCTATACCCCTCCCCGACTGGCATCCTGCGGGCCGCCTTGAATACAAACCTCGATTTCTTTTTCAACGCATTGAATAACTGCACCCAGGTTTTCCCGTTCGGTAAGGATTAGGTGATGGATAATTTTTACCGCGTCATGTTGGGAATCTCCGAGTAGTTAGTGGAATTTTCTTAGATTTCCCATAGCTATCGATAGTTCGCGGCTTCCCTTCCCCCCTTTCCCGTACTACGTGACTTAAATCAAAATTCCACTATCTCATTCAAATCAATAATGTTAAGATTCTATGAGAACGAGATTACAAATGAAATTTCCCATGGTCCCGGACTCTTAGATGCCACCTTTTCTGGGGAGTCCCATGACCTCTGCTCCTACCAGGAGCAAGGTCTTCAGGGTCAGTGTTGAGGGACACGACATCCTCAGGTTGCTCTGAAAAACAACATTGTTCTGAAATTGCCTGCAGCTGGTTGGATGAGGATTCTGGAGCAAAGAGTGCCCTTCCATTATAGGTACTGGAATGGGTGTTCTTTATAGATGTTAATAAATGAGGTCAGGAGTATGGTTAAGAAAAAAGATGTGGGAGTGAAAAAGGTTCTTGCATAGTCTCAGTAAATTCTGTGATGTCAGTGAAGTTCAGAGTGGGGCTTGGCTTCAGGTACTATGCCATCCAGATCTCATCAGAACTCTAATTTTGTAGAGTGAGGTTTATAAAAATGAATGAGGGAATCTCATTTGGTTTTCTACCCACTGAACAACTAAGTTACATACAGGTTTTATACTAATTTCTTATCTATAAAGGATTTCAATTCAAAGAGAAATGAAATCCTATATGGGGATGTGAAACAGAAGTCAAAATGAAGATCAACAAGGTTGCGGTGAGAGTTTCATAATCCTGCTCTGAGGTTCAACAAAAATGTTCCAATGTTCAATGGAGTTATTATAAATGGAATATATCATTAAACCAAATGAGGAAAATAGGATAAGTGAGGATATAAATAGAAAAGGAAAGTGGGATGAAAGTGAGATGAATAAGATCTAGAATGCTGAAACAGAAAAGGTGGAAAATGTTGAGATAAGAGACAGAGAGGATAGGAGAGCGGGAAGAGATTGTAGAGGTACATAGGATTAGGAGCACAAGAAGTGCATATATGCAGGTCAAGAGGGTCAGGAAATATGATTAGACACAGAGCAGCATCAGAATAAACAAAAGTATTGATAGAACAATTGGAAAAGTACATACCATCATAGCATGTGCAGGTATATATAAGTGGCAGATTGAAGAATGGCAGCGTATATGCTAGGCACCCATAGAGAGAAGGGGAATACAAGGGTTGAGAGGATAACAGATGCACCTGGAGTAGGGTCTATGGGGCAGAAATGATTCAGAGGACATATAGGAGTAAAGAGAAATAGCACCCATGTATTGGGAAGCAGAAGGAGACATATCTGGGGCACATATATACAGGTGGTACAGACTCACCGGCAGAGAAATGGGACATGATATCGAAACAGGGGATAAGAAGATGACAAGAAGCATGGAGGAGGTTTTTCCTACTTAGTTAGACTATATGAACAGGGCAGATGAGAATAGATTGAAAGACAGTAACCCATATTGGATTGACCACATGTGGATGCCACCTCAGGGTAGTTATATAGAGACTCATGCATCAGACATGGATTCTCTATAAGAGATAAAGAGTTAGGATGTAATAAACCAGTCTCACACTCAAAGAACACCATCTCCCATCATAATTGACAAAGGTTTGAAGCTTCTCATGATACTATACTGGGCTACAATTATTATCATTGTGGCTCACATCCCTGGACTGAGTGGAAATACACTATTAAGTGTAGTATAAATTATCTACAATTTACCCATATTTTCCCACAGACTCCATCATTGTTGCATGGCCAAATGGCCCCTTGCATATCCACATACACAGTCATGTGACCACATATGACATCAAGCTAAATCAGGCTAGATCAATCAGGGCATACATCCAGCTATCTGGACATGCTAGGAATACATATTAATACATACCAGAAAGCACTCATGCTGGTAATAAACATTGATAGTATCAGGAGTAACTACATGCAACTGTCGCACACCTATACATTCCCTATAGTTGCCTCCCTGGGTTGACACTTAGCCAAACTCAAAACCTTCGTATCATGCCATGGACTGCATACATCCAGAGAAAATAGAATAAAAACCAAAACAAATAAAGATAAAATAGTTACAATAAAAACACAACCTTCCTCAACCATTACCTGAAATATTTACATAGAGAAAAGTAAGGTCTAGACTATAAAAGCTGAAAAGGTGTAAAATCAGAATTACTAATAATTGAAGCAGGATCACTGGTGAGGTGAGAAAGGCAATGAGGAAACATGCTATATGTGAACATGACATACAATACAAACATGCTGCATGCGAACATAATATACAACACGAATGTGCCACATGCAAACATAACATATGACACAAACATGCCGCACATGAATGCACCACACACAAACACAATGTACAACATGAACACATTACATTCATTCATATCGGTGCATGCATGTCATATGCGTTCATGTCAGCACATATATATCATATGCATTCCTGTTGGTGTATGCATGTTATATATTCAGTACATGCATGTCATATGCATTTGTGTCAGCACACACATGTCATATGCATTTGTGTCAGTGCATGCACATCATATGTGTGTGCATACAGTGTGTTCATATCATACATGCATATATACAACAGGAGTGATGGCCCAGGTGTATGTTGTACATACACATATACAACAAGAGTGAGGGCCTGGGTACATGTCATATGTATGCACATGCATGCATATATAGTTGACATGCTAGATTTGGCCAGGTTGTGAGTGCTCTTGGCTTGACCCATACCTAAACCAAGGTCACCTAACCTGGTGACTCATATAGGTTGGCCTAACCCATGCTATTCCCACTTGTATCTATCTGAAAGTTCAATATAGACCTCTTCTTCAATATCTCTATTGAGGTAGGCAGATTTGAAGTCAACTTGGTCCAATTCCAGATCTTTTAATACAGTGATAGCTAGGAGCACTCTGAGGGTATTGAATCTTATAACTAGGGAAAATGTTTCTGTGAAGTCAATGTTAGTTTTTTTAGAATAACTTTTGGCTACCACTCTGGATTTGAAATAGTCAATGACACTAACAGGGAGTTTCTTTATTTGGAGCCAGTAGCCTTCTTGCCAGGAGGGATATCTACTACTGTCTATACAGTGACTCACGAAACTGAGTCAATGTTTGGTGCTTTTGGACTATTCATTGAATAGCTTTGAATTTAAAACATATATGAAAAAGGTGTTGGTGCATCAATGTCAAGTACACGTACCGAGGATCCAATAACTCAGCGGTACCAACTAAAATACTCCATTAGTAACCAAGTACAAACCATTCAATGAGTTGTTCTCGGCCAGACGCACATATCGGTCATATCCCTCATTCCCATCCCACGCCTACTCCTCACCCCTCGGTCCGCCTCACCTCAGGACTTCCTGCCCTTGTGTTATCCTCGGTTATAGCCTTGTTTTATAATCGGGCATTTCCTATTGTCCTATCCTAGGGCACGTCCTATTATTCTGTCCTTTATTGTTTTATCCCCGTCTTACATTCCTTATTCTAATTTTACTCGCTGTGGACAATAACCACATGCTCTGCATACCTTATTGTTCCACATTCCTTGTTCCACCTGTCGCTTCTTAACCTATATAAGTAGGACATGCATGTACATATTTCCTCATTCTGGGTATCGACTAGGCTTAGGCCCTTCTACCTTCTTCTCTTCTGTTAAAGTCCTCGACTCGGGTCGGCAGCCTCAGCATCCCCCCGAGTATCTGTCTGTTGCAAATACAGTGGCATGTATGGCAAGTAGGGTGCAACGCATGAGTACGTTGAAGCCAACGCCACTACTCTTGGCCTGCAGGACTTGGCCATAGTCCACCTGACCTTTCGACAACACCCTTCGGCAGTACCGAAGTCCGTCAGTAACTGACACTTGACAGTATACCCAGAATCACACTACTTCCCGTGCCTTACTTATGATTACAACCTCACAGAATAATAGCAGTGACACAAACATGTCAACAAACGAGGACAGTAAACAATTCCAGCCAATCCAACCCGAGCACACCAAAACCCTCAGCAAAAATAGCAAGCTCCTCCCAAGTGAACGACAGAGATGCATAATCAACAATCTGTGTCTTTTTTGTGGCGCAAAAAATCACAAAATTGCTGGGTGCCCTAAAGCAAGCAAAACCCGTGCAACTACTACTCCCGACCCCATCCCCCAGGCAACTGGTACTCCAGACGCTAAAGCTGAAAATTCAGCATCAGCAAACGGAGACTAGATTGCCATCCGACCGGCCTCTGAGCACACCGAGAGTTGCATTGACTCGGCAGATGCCAGTAGTGAGGTTCATTCAATGCTGCTACGTCTTCCTCTCCTCTTCATTTTAATTTTGTTCCGTCATCCGACATTGGTACCAAATGTTCTCGGGAAACCATCTTATACACCTGATAGAATCAGGACTTGTTCACAACCAACCTTTTACTTCAATTTCGATAAAATTCTCTGATCCAGTACAACAAAAAATTCGGTCATTACTGAACACATACACATGTTACTAGATCTTCCGTTCGGACAACCAGTCCACCCATCCGTCCGTCATGTACTAGATCCGTCGGTCAGCAATATTTGGGCACAACTCGCTCACCCGCTATAATCCGTTGATTAACAGGGTATTGGGCAGTATTATAATCCGTCAAGCTACTAATGTTTTTAGGTGCATCCCAATGGCCTTGGTCCAGGCGGCATTTGCCACTGTTCCAAAAGCCTCACCCAGGATCCTGCTCCATCACTGGAAGCTTTGCCAATAGCCCTAGTCAATATAACTGCCTTGTGCATGCTTGTATACCAGAACAGCTGGCAAGTTTTTCGGCAGGGACCTCTTGGTCAACGTTGTCATTTGGTACGTTTGGCCAAGGTCTCACCCATCTGTCCCCATCCGTTTTTGTTCTTTCACTCCATACATGCGCATCACATGCCCATATGACCCTTTTCCATTCTTCTCGGCTAGAGGCCGACACCTTCAGTAGACAGTGGGATGTCTACCTAAAAAAGGGGGGGGTGGTGACCAGCTAGAAACTTTTCAAACTGCTCAAACTCCCCTCCTGAAGACGTTCCTTCTCCCAAAAA